>CAUYQG010235133.1:0-14137 GCA_963574415.1 Tarsius wallacei | reverse complement strand
TGTAGTTCCAGCTACTTGGAAGGCTGAGGCGGAAGGATCACCGGAGCCCAGCAGGTCGAGGCTGCGGTGGCCGGGAGCGGCCACTGCACTCCAGTCTGGGCGACAGAGTGAGACTCCAACTCAAAAAAAAAAAAAAAAATCAGCCAGGCGTGGTAGCGTGCACCTGTAATTCCAGCTACTCGAAAGGCTGAGGCGGAAGGATCGCTGGAGCCCAGTGGGTGGAGGCTGCGGTAGCCGGGAGCGGCCACTGCACTCCAGTCTGGGTAATGGAGTGAGACTCTAACTCAAAAAAAAAAAAAAAAAAAAAAAATTTTTGCTTTATATATCTGGGTGCTCCAGTGTTAGATGCATAGACATTTACAACTGTTATATCCTCTTGCTGAATTGATTTCTTTATGATTATACATAATGACCTGTCCTTTATACAGTTTTTGTCCTGAAATGTATTTTATCTGATATAAATATAGCTGCCCAGCTCTTTTTTGGTTTCTATTTGCATGGAATATCTTTTTCTTTCTTTTTTTTTTTTTTTTTGAGTAGGATCTTACTATGTTGCCCAGGCTGGAGTGCAGCAGCACGCCCACGCCATCCCAGTGTAGACCTGCTGGTCTCAGGCGATCCTTTCGCCTCAGTCTTCCAAGTGGCCGGAACTACAGACACGTGCTACCACTCCTGGCTAACTTTTGATTTATTGTAGAGATGAGGTCTCATTAAGTTGCCCGGGCTGGTCTTGAACCCGAGGGCTCAAGCAACCTACTTGCCTTGGCCTCCCAAAGTGCTGGGATTACAGGCTGAGCCACCAAGCCCGGTCTCCTTTTCCATCTCTTTATTTTTTAGTGTATGTGTGTCTTTATGGGTAAAGTGAGTTTCTTATAGGCAGCATACAGTTGAGTCTTGGTTTTTTAAAATCCATTTAGCCAGTCTATATCTTTTAAGTGGGAAATCTAATCTGTTTACATTCAGGGTTATGAGGACTTATTCCTGTCATTCTGCTATTTGGTTGTTTTGTTGGTCTTCCCTCCCTCCCAGTCTTCCTGTCTTCCTTCATGTAAAAATGATTTTCTCCTGTAGTACGTTTTAATTTCTTGCTTTTTATTTTTTGTGTATCTGTGTTTGTTTTGTGGTTACCATGAGGCTTATAAATAACATCTTACAACCAATTATTATAAACTGATGACAATGTAACACAGTTACAAAGAAAAAACACATAAGAGAAAACTAAAAAACTCTATACTTTAACTCCATTGCCCCCACTTTCTTACTTTGTCTCTACTTTTACCTTTTCATAGTATCTATCTCGTAAAAAGTTGTAGTTACTATTTTGGATAGATTTGTCTTTTTGCCTTCCTACTAATGTTCACATACCACAACCACATTCTGTATCTGTGTACTGACTATTACCAGCGAGTTTTATGTTAAAGTCCTTTTCTTTCAGATTGAAGAACTCCCTTTACTATTTCTTCTAAGAAGTGTGGTATTGATAAAAATCCCTCAGTCTTTGTTTGTCTGGAAAAGTCTATTTCCCCTGCATGTTTAAAGCATAATTTTATTGGCGATACTATTCTAGGTTGGAGGATTTTCTTTTAAATTCAGCACTTTGAATATGTCATCTCACTTTCTCCTGGCCTGTAAGGTTTCTAAGAGTTCCTTTATATGTTATTTGCTTCTTTTCTCTTGCTGCTTTTAGGATCCTTTTTAAATTCTTAACATTTGAGAGTTTGATTAATATATTCCTTGAGGTAGTCTTGTTTGTGCTGAATCTGTTTAGTGTTCTATGACATTCTTATACCTAGAAATTCATCTCTCTCTCTAGGTTTAGAAAGCTAACTTATTATTTCTTAGAATAAACTTTCTACTCCAATTGCTCTACATCTTTTTAAAGCCAATAACTCTTAGATTTGTCCATTAGAAGTTATTCTTGAGATTTTCAGAAGTTATCCTTGAGATTTTGTAGATATGCTTCTTTCTTTTTTAAAAATTTTTCTCCTTTGACTGTGTATTTTCATATAGTCAGTCTTCAAGCTTATTAATGCTTTCTTCTGCTTTAGCCATTCTCCTGTTGAAAGACTTTAATATATTTTTCAGTATGCCAATTGAATTTTTCAGCTCCAAAATTTCTTCTCTATTCTTAAAAAAATTATTTCAATTTCTTTATAATTCTCTGATAGGATTCTGAATTCCTTCTTTGTACTATGTTGAAGTTCACTGAGTTTCCTCAAGACAACTATTTTAAATTCCCTGTCTGAGAAGTCACATATCTCTGTCACTCCAGGATTGGTCACCAGTATTTCATGAGGTCACGTTTTCCTGGACATTCTCGATGCTTATAGATGTTCACCTATGTCTTGACCTTTAAGAATTAGGTATTTATTCTAATCTTTGCAGTCTGGACTTGTTTGTACATATCCTTATTGAGAAGGCGTTCCACATATTCAAAGGGGATTGAGTGTTGTGACTTAAGGCTATGGTCACTGCAACTGCATCAGTATGAGGGGGTGCCCTAAGCCCAGGAATGTTATGTCACTTGCTGACTCCTAGAGGCACTGCCTTGATGAGCTAATTTTTTAGTTCTTTTGAGTGTGCTTTATTGTGTGGATAATTGTTTAATTTAGTGTTACTGCAAAAGGATGATCACCGAAGGGTTTTATTTAGCCACCATGTTCTTCCTCCCTCTCTGGATTTTAATTAAAGTTGCTTTGAGGTAAAATGGTCATCAAAATCCCCTAAAATATTAAGTGTCATCAGAATATTAACCCTTAGGACAAACATACATCTTGCACTTTAAATTATGTAAAGCTTACATGTTATGCTTTAGATAATCAGGAAAAAAGGAGCAAATGGCACTTAAAAATATTAAAAAATATTTACTAGTACAGTTGTCCCTTAATATACAAGGGGGACTGGTTTCAGGGAAACCCTCCCCACCCTTGCATAAACCAAAATCCTCAAATACTCAAGTCCTGCAGTCGGCTCTCAGGATCCATGAAAGCAAAAAGTCAGCCCTCAGTACATGTGGGACCTATGAATACTGTATTTTTGATTGGTTGAAAATAATCTGGATAAGTAGACCCACACAGTTCAAACCCAGCTGTTCAAGGGCCGACTATAGTTCAAAAATCTTTGTTATTATATTTAATTGTGGTATTATAGCACAAAGTTTCTAATACTTAATTTAGTAGTCACAGATGAATCACTTGTTTACCCCAATCAATACATATTTGCTAAGCATATAATTTCAAAAGTCTAGTTTATGAATCTTAGCAATACGTCAAATATAGACCAAAGAAAAGCATAATGAATAACTTTCAAATTATCAGTTAGTCCTTTAACTCACATCACATTTTAATTGAATATACTGCTTGTTTGTTTAGATAATTTCAAAAACTTAACAGAATATGAAAAATCCTTTAAATTCCTTCCTTTTAATTATTGTAGGGAAGTGGCCCAAAAGTATGTTAAGTGGCAAAAGGCAGCTTGTTTAAAATTTCTTATTCTTACCTTTGGGATTATTTGGGTCACGGTTCAAAATTGCATAACGAGGAAGTAAAATACCTTCAGCTTGAAGAATACTATATACTTCTCTCCTAAGGAAAAAGGAAAACATCTTTATTGTTTCACTGCTCTTTTCCACAATGAATACGTTATCATACTGTTCTTAAAGTACGTTATTACTGTTTTACAACTAAAAAGGGTATGTATATCAAACCTTTTTATTTTTTAAATAGACAAATGTCATTTCCAATATCCAAAAATTGCATTCTAAGAAAATATTCAGCAATGATAAAAATGTATACAGAATTCTTTTTATAGTTTATAAAATACTGGTTTTTAAAACTAAGACTATAAATGCATTTTAAAAAATGGTTAAAGTTGACATATAACAATTACAGAAGTTTACCTAATGATTAGAAACTTATGCTCAAATAGTATTTAATAACATGGAGAAATGTTTACAGTGTATTAGAGAAAAGATATTCTAATTTTGTAAAGTCTGAGTTTATGTATGTACTACTTGCTGTATCAAATACATGGTAGATATAGTGAGAAGATTAAGTGGCTTTCTTTATGCATAAATTTTCTCTTAAACATAAATTTCTATATGTGTATTTATGTACATATAAGAAATATACATAATATGCATTATATAACCTAGGAAAAGTCTTCTAAACTTTAGATATCAATGTTAATCTGAAAGAATATTTAAAAAAATAGAAAAGTAGAAAAACTAAAGGGTCTTATATTTATAAAAGATTTTAATTTACATTATCTCCTAATGTAAAAATAGAATGCTGATAAAATTATAGGAGTAGCTATTAGAATGAAACCAATTAAATGAAATACTCATTTTATCATTTCTTAGAAATCCATGCTTTTGATCTGTTAAATGAATACTAAGATATAGTAAAATATTTCTCAAAATGAGTATACTTTAAAGAATTAGTTATAAGAAGTTCTAATTTTATCAACAGTCATATGACAGAAAACTGTTCATAATTTTCAATGGTTTAGTAGACTCTGGAAATTAAACAAATCTTCTCTAAGTCCTTGTCTCACTACTCAGAGAATTACTTGTGACTTTGGGCAAATTATTTAATCCTCCTGATTCTCAACTTTCCACAACTGTAAAATGAGGTAATAAATACCTCTTTCTGAGTATATTCTGAAGATACAATGAATTATGTATGTAAAAACACCTGATGCCATATCAGTTTATAGTAGATACTGAATAAATGTTAATTTTCCTTCCCTTAATTCAGCCAACTTCACCACTCACCTATCTTGTATGAGATACTGCATATTCAAGTCATTGATTACAAATGGATTCCTGAGTTTTGCATAGGCAACTGCTTTGTCCAGTGGAAATCCTAAGAACACATATTATTATCATATTCTGTACAACCTTAAGATAAGTTGACATCTATAACTTTATCAACTTCCTTTTATAGAAGGTATGGAATAATATTTACATAAATCTTAATTTAATCTATATTAGATTTTATTTCTTCCTAGTTAGTTTGATTGAAAAGGCACAGCAAGCCAGTGATTACATAATCAAATTTAGAGTACTGACATGCTCGTCAAAGCCTGACTAGTCAAAGTCACCCAAAGGGAAAGTACGTTCTACCTCATATACAAAGAGAAAACTGTATATAAGTGTATCATAATCATTTGGTGATTTTTTAGAAACATATTTAACACTCTTCTTTCATTTAGATATTTTGATGCCTACATATGTAAATTAAATATTCAAATACGTATGCAACATTAAAAATACAGCAAAAGCAAAAACTAATTCATATACAACAGATATACTCAAAATATAAACTACATGAGCAGAATCATGCTGTTGCTAAGTCAATATTAAAATATCAGAAATTAACTTCCTAAAATTTTTAGACTTCAGTAAAAGTACTAATTACAATGAAAACAAATCAAATGGCAGAAACGCTGAGGCCTAAAAAAAAAAATCTAAAAAATTTTAATAAATATATTTTACTCTCTGTATTGATACTTAGCATCTCCAGTTTTATCCATCAATATATGTTATTGAAAGAGGCAGTTCATCATAAAGGTTAAGAACATAGCAAGTGTTCAAATCCTGGTTCCATCTTTCACTAGTAATACAGTCTTAAGCAAATTTATTTAACACATTAAAGCCACTGACCCTAGCTTAAATGACGATTATACCAGTCTTACCTAATAGTGTTTTTAAGGAATTAATTAGAGTGTATATAATTCACTTAGGACAGTACCTGGCAATAAATGTTACTTGCTATTATTCCTTAAGCAACAATGTTTTAGTAAATAGCTTATCTATGAAAAAGGGTAAAAATCAGCAAGCATATATAACTTTAGGATTTAACTGTAGAATCCTAAGTATACCTGTGAAAATACTGTATTTTGCAGCATTACCAGAATAGTTAGCAGAGAAAGTTTAACACATACTGAAGTTAAAACAAAACAAAACAAAAAGCTGTGGTCAGTTAAACAACATTTATTCCTAATCTCCTCTAAGTTTTTAAAGTTTAAATAGCAATACATTATAATTAGAATCAGTTGGCCACAAATTACAAATGCTTCAAGTTTTATAAAGACTCTCAGAATTTATCACTTGTAACGATGTCTCAATATGTATGATTTGAAACCTCTTAACAGAATTCAGTAAATAGAAAACACAGTCATTTCCTGCTTTTGTTGTTGTTAAGGAGCAACTTTTTTTAAATCAAGAGATATGGGATATTTATTACCTTAGCTATAGCACCTAGTTTTTAATAGGCAAATAGCTTTTACAGGAAGAACTAGGTGTTGGTAAGGGAAGAACACCCTACCCTAAAGAATAAGGAAATTTTAAGGTTCTCTAAAATGCGCGGCCTGCTGGATATGGTGGCTCAAGCCCATAACCCAGCACTTTGGGAGGTGAAGGTGAGAGGACTGCCTGAGTCCAGGAGTTCGAGACCAACCTGGGCAACTTGGTAAGACCTTGTCTCTATAATAAATAGAAAAAAATTAGCTGAGCATGGTGGTGTGTTCCTGTAGTACCAGTTACTTAGAAGGCTGAGGCAGAAGGATCGCCTGAGCCCAGCAGGTTGAGGCTGCAGTGGCCTTGAGTTTGCCACTGCACTCCAGCCTGGGTGACAGAGTGAGAGTCCGACTCAAAAAAAATCAAATGAAATAAAATAAGCAGCCTGAGTCTGCAAAGCCTAGGATCTTGACTTCTCTATAATATAATGAAAATCAGTTTAAGCTATGGTAGCACAAAAAGTCTCAACCCAAGCCCTATCGTCCTCTTGTTGAAGTGAGACTTTATCACAGTTCAGGTAACAAGTGATGACTAAACATTTTGGTAACAAGTGATGACTAAATATGAGTACATTTACAACTGAGAGCACATTTTTTCAATCAGTCCTCAGTGGGAAATCCACTCGCTTCAGATTCTTAGGTTATAAGTTTTTAGCTATAAACTTAGCAATAAGTTTAATTAGTGGAGTTTACTATGCTGTAATACTTAAGCTTAACTGATATTTCAGTTTGATTAATAAAAGATAGCAGGAAAGATGTTAAAATCTCAAATATTAAATTCTTAAAAAATAAAGTACAAATATTAATATGATGAATGATAGATCATTTTCTATATGGCACAAAAAAGGCCTTAAAATATTTAATAATTCATCAATTTATCATAAGAAACTTACAAATACAAAGCTATACATTCAAAAAGTTCATCACAAGCTTATTTTTAAAATCGTGAAAACTGGAAACTGGAAACCATTCAAATGTTAGGATATTTGTTAAATATGTTATGGTACATCCACACAATGATATACAATGCTGCCATTAAAAACCAAGTTATGAAAGAATGACATGACAGGAAAAAACCTCTTGGTATAATAGTGAAGAGTTAAATGTTAAGTTACACATACACTATGACACTCATTTTTTTAAAACACACACAGAAGACTAGAAATATATCAAAATATTAACATCATCTATCCATGAGTAAGTTTTAATTTTTTGGTTTATCCAATACTATATAGTTAATAAGTATGAGTTTTATAATCAGAGAACATAAAGAAGATTCTTCCCCCATTCTTTAATACCTTTAGAATGGAAAGAAATAAGACAATCACATAAAGGCCAGTTTTCTACTGCTTCATTCAAAATAACTTCCTCTTCAAATACTACTACTGTAATATATTTAAATAAGGAGATCCGTTCAAGAATTTCCTTCATTGGTTTGGATTTGGATTTCTTTGCCATGGAACATATTCCAACCACAATCTGCCTTTCCGGTGGCTAAAACAAGTGAAACAAAAAATCAAGTTAGCATAAGTTCCAAAGTATACTTGTCTTACTTTTTTTCAGAAGTAGATGAGGTATGTAGTGAATCAATAAAAGTGACATATTAACCAACAAAGGAGTTTTCAAATATATCATTGTTATAATAATAAATAAAATAATTAAATAATTTTTTCCAACAAAAGGCTGGAAAAAATTTAAAAACAAAAACACTTTCAGAACAAACACTGTTACTATCTTCAATCAAATTTAAAACTTAAACAAATATCCCCTCTTTAACTGCCTCTAGCATTTATTTATCCTCCATATACCCAAAAAGGGTCAAAACCACCTAATTCATATAGAAAGGCCAACAGGTAAGATAAAGATTTTGCCTAAAGTAAGATGTAGCTCCAACTATAAAGCAACACAGTATTAAACTATTTTTGTAGATTGAGCCTGAATATTAGTTGGTCACAAATGACAATTTGGAGGGAAATTTTAAAGAAAGCCACACTGCTAACAGAGGTGTCAAGACTCTTTGACACTGCAATCTTTGTACTCAATATTCCTATCTAATGTTGTACTGATCTCTAGCACCCTCATAATAGCTCAAAGGCCATGATTTGGTCTAAAACTTTAATAGCTGGATATAGAAACTGTAACTTGAGAATAGCTCACAGATTAATAATATTACTCAAGATTCATTCTGGGATCTTTGCATTCAGAAGCTTAAGAGCTATATTAAACATATAAAATAGTGTCCAGTTTTTCATTTCAATTCTTCTCTCTTCAATGATATTTCGTGTAACATTATAATCTGAGCTCAAAAGTGGTTTGCTAGACTTTCTCTTACTATAATCTAAAAATAAAATTGTATGACATCAGAATTAAATTGTTCATTTTTCATGCCAAGAACAATATTTTGTGTTGCCTCTTCAAACTCATTACATTTAGAGTTTAAGTCAGTATTCGATTTAATTGTAAATCAAATAGATTATAAATTCTAACCTTCCTGGGATCTGCTGCATTTCTCCCTCTGCTTATCCACTTTTATGTTCCTTTACTCAATTCTTTCCTGAGCCTTGAGATAGCTCATTATTATGTTCTCCAAGTTGATTTCATCAGACAAAAAATAAATAAATAAATACTCCACCTAAGATTTAACACTCATTAACAATTTTTAAGAATTGCTAGTATGTTAAGTTTTGTTTATTCATCATAGATCTAGTTAATGAATATCTGCTCACTGACTAAGATGAATGGGAAACATTCAAATTTAAAATGTACAAATAAAGCCACATTCTTAAGACAAAATTACAGAATTTTCTTATTAGATAAAGCCTTAAATGCAAAAAAAAAAGGACAGACTCGATGGCTAAGCCTATAATCCCAGCGCTTTGGGAGCCCACGGGCTCAAGACCCACCCGGGCAACTTGGTGAGACCTCATCTGTACAATAAAATAAAAAATTAGCCGGGTGTGGTAGCACGCGCCTGTAGTTCCAGCTACTTGGAAGGCTGAGGCGGAAGGATCGACGGAGCCCAGCAGGTCGAAGCTGTGGTGGCCAGGAGCGTGCCATTGCACTCCAGTCTGGGCGATGGAGTGAGACTCCAACTCCAACTCCAAAATAAAAAAAAGCAAAAAAAAAAAAAACCACCTTTTTTTTTTTTTTTTACCAGATTTGAATTATTTTGTTAGATTTATGTCCAAAAGAAAACTAAAATTCACATCTCCTAAACCTCAAAAACAGTAGAATGATGTGGAATAAATCATTTTATAAAGCTAGAACAAGCAAACGAAATCAGGCTCATCAAAGGTGATACCTGTGCATCTTAAATGGAAGCTCATTTTATTTAGCACCAATATTTCAAGAACTATACTAAGTGCTGAAGATTAGAAATTACCTGTCCTCAAAGCACTTTGAGTCTTATAGGAAACAGAATAATATACTGTGATACACAGAATAGAAATACAGTTAGCCCTTCATATCCATGGGCTCTGCATTAATGGATTTAACTAATAAAATATTGAATATATTTGAGGAAAAAATGCCACCTGTGCTGAACATGTATAGACTATTTTTCTTACTATTATTTCCTAAACAATACAGTTCAACAACTTTGTACATAGCATTTACATTGTATTAGGTATTATAAATAATCTAGAAATGATGTAAAGTGTACAAGAGGATGTGTGTAGATCATATGCAAATACTATACCATTTTATAGAAAGGGCTTGAGTGCCCTCAGGTTTTCATATTCACAGAGAGTCCTAGAAACAATACCCCATGAATACTGAGGGAAAACTCTATATACGCCAAGGTACAAGCACAGTACTGAAGAAGTGTTCAAACTTTTCATGGGGAAAAGATCAAGGAGAATAGAAACAGTGAAAGATAAGAAATCTGAGCGAGGTTTTAAAGAATGAAAAATAATTCATAAGGTACCCCAAAATAAGGGCATTTCTGATAGATAAAGGAAGACACACAACATCAAAGAGGCATGGTACAGCCTGGAATAAGCAGAAATAAAAATTCTGATGTTACTTAAACATAAAAGGTAGTGGATGGGAGACAAGTATGACTGTAGATATAAACGCGCAATAAAAGTCGTTATATGTAAGACGACTAGACTTGATTTACCAGGTGTTCATACTGTGTTCAGAAAGAATAAAGGAGTAAGGATAGTAGAAGCTGAGTAAATAGTGCTTTCTAGTTTAAATGAGCTAGAGAAGCTCTGCTTTCATGTATTACTCACAGGACTTCTAGATAAGACTTCAGATGAAGAGAAGCTTAAGCTGGTAAAAGAAGCCTGAAAATCATTTATTCTGCACTGAAGGTTTTAAATTTTCATGTAGATAAGTCTATTTTCAGACATGTTTAACTCCACTGTGAAATCTGCATTTCAGATATGTATAACTCTACTGTTAAAAATGCTGTTATTATGAAAAAGGAAAGAATAATTTTTTGGTTTGTTTTTACTAAGTAGAACAGGTTCTTCTTTTAAAACAAAATTCTCTTTCCAATTTGAAATATATGAAAAACACATATTACACCTGTATTTTAAATAAGTTCTCAAAGCAAAGCAATCTCTACTTTTAAAAACATCAATGGCACACAGACACTTGAGGTAGCAATCTCTACTTTTAAAAACACCAGTGGTACATACAGATACTTGAAGTAGCCTCCTTTTCTAGCTAATCCATTTCCAGACTTCTGAATAGTTAATAAATATGAATATCTTCAGGTCAACCAGCATTTGCATTGGCAAATGAGTAAGTTTACTGGCAAATAAACTTAATGAATCTGGCCTAGCCCCTCCTTCTTTAGTAACTTTAAAATTATTTCTTTTACTTGTTTTCTTTGATGTATTTGTTATGTATTTCTACATATATATAAGAAACCTTTTGACTTGTGGACCAGATACTACGTTTCTCCTTGGCTCTCTTAGTACTTTACCCTGAGTTTGCTATGCATATCACTGATAGGCATCATAAAACTTAACTATAGTTCTTGATTCACCATAGATTCAATAACATCCTTAACTGTAGTTCTTGATTCACCATAGATTCAATAACATCACTCATGAAACAAAATCTGTTTTAGTTTAAAAAAATTCCAACAAATTTGTATGTAAAAAAAACCCCCTTAAGATTAATTCACACTAACAATAATTAGTAAAAAGCCTATCTTGTATTGGTCTCCTCTCGCCAAAGGAAAAAAACAAACAACTTACAGACTCATCCTCCTCCTCTTCATCTTCATCTGCATGGTGGAAAAAATGTCGATAATTTCCAGGGTTTATTTCTGTATCTTCAGGCCCAACAAAGAATCTCGGGGCATCACTCATCTTTATTTCATTTGATATAGATATAATTTAAATAATCTATGTTAAAATTACTTCTAAATAAATAGCATCAGAAAAAACCATTCTCCCTTTACTAGCTGACACCTAGTCTGTTACAGCTTATTACAGCTTATACAGTCACTTGAAATTGTGATGACAGTTTGTTGGCAAACACTCTTCCGTTCTCAGATATCATTCTTCATTGTTGATATCAAAGTTGTTCCTGCAGATTAAAACACAAAGACAGCGAGGCTATTGCTTCCCTGAGTTGATACAGCAATCTTTTTACCTAAAATGTAATGAAAAGATTACTTTTGGAGAGTGTATTTCAAAAACATTCAGGTAAAAATAATTTTAAATGACACTTTAAAAATCAGCACCAATAACCTGATGTATACTGTCAAAATGAAAATACATTTTCTTACTTAAAAATTAAGAAATTAAGACTTTGCCCTGTAGTAATCAAAGTCTTAGCAAATCAAAGTTTTATCAAACCTTAGCAACTTGGCAAACTGATATGAAAAAACAGGAAGGCTACACACTAAGTTTCTCAAGTCCAAAATATCTAAAAAATTAAAAGAAAACTATTCAATTTATAACGAAATTACATTAAAAGCTAGCTCAGCACATAGTTTAGGAATATCTGCATGCAATGGAAAAGAATAGATGAAATATAATGTGTGTTTAAAAACCACTGACAATTTAACATTAATCTGAAATTACATAAAGTCAATCTGTAAAAGTTCAGTTTGCAAACATTTGTCAGAACATAACCATTTCACATCCTGGTCAAATATATAAATAAACAACAAAATAAAGATTAGCATCAAAACAAGATTTCATTCTAACAGCAGCTCTTAAACTTGTGGAGTAATAAACTCTTTAGCAAATCTAATAACATCTACAGATCTTCTCCCTAGGAAAAAGTACATGTGTACTATACTCTGCAAGCAATTTTATGTGATTCACTGGTACTCAAACTCTTCCTCACAATCAGGCATCCATGAACTGCCATGTAAGAATGATATAATCTCAAAATATTCCTTACCATAGCTGTTTACATGTACTTGTTCCCGTCATATTTAAACCTATTACTTACCAGCATAAAACTACATAACAAATGCTTCAATTAATACCAGCATAAGAAAGCATTTTCCAGCCTGGGCACATTTCTACCACACCACACAAAAATTAGCTGGGCATGGTGCTGCACATCAGTAGTTCCAGCTATTCAGGAGGCTGAGGCAGGAAGATTGCTTAAGCCCAGGAATTCAAGGCTGCAGTGAGCTGTGATCATGCCACTGCACAGTAGCCCAGGCAAGAGTGAGACCCCCAACTCAAAAAAAAAAAAAAAGTATTTTATCAAATGTTCTTAAGAGTTGAACAGTATCCTAGACAGAATTAAAATAGACAGAATTAAAAGTGTAACTCTAGAAGTTTCTATTCCTAAAGATCTAATTCCAGGTAACTGGTGGCTCCCTAGTTAACATTAAAATAAGTTTACCCAGTTAGCCTTGATTTTATACATCTGTAAATTACTGTGTAAAAAAATTTAAAACAATATGTGAGTAAAAAATGAAAGCAGAAAAAATTGACTTTATAAATTAATGCCTTTTGATTCTTTTCCCTCTGCATGGTTTAACATCTAAAAAATGCTGAAAAAGAAAAAGTTTTCAATTGCTGCAAGTCTTGATGGCAGTGGATAAGTTGATTTCAGTTATTTTGTATCAAATGACAAACATTTTTTGGCTTCTTTTTACTTTTTTACTCTTTCCATCTAAGCTTTCTTTTTACTTTTTTGCTCTTCCCATCTAAAAACAGCTAAAATATTTCAATAGTGGAAAGAGAATGTGTTTTGGAGTTAGATATACCTGTTTTAGTGCCACTACTTAACTAACAACTTATGCTACTTTCTGTGATTTATAAAAAGGAGGTATGGTAAACCCCTGTAACTGTGAAGATTAAGTGTATATTTGGCATATATTAAAAACTCAATAAATTTTAGTTTCTTTTCTTTTCTATTCTTTTTTTCTGAGTCAGAGTCTCACTCTGCTGCTCAGGCTGGAGTACAGTGGCTCCATCATTGCTCACCACAGCCTTGACCCCCTGGGACTGGGTGATCATTCTGTTTCAACCTCCCAAGTAACTGGGACTAGAGTTGTGCATCACCACACCTGGCTAATTTTTTTATTTTTTGTAGAGACAAGATCTTGCTATGTTGCTTGAGCTGGTCTCAAACTCCTTGGATCACGCAATTCTCTCACCTTAGCCTCCCAAAGTGCTGAGATTACAGGCATAAGCCACTGCTCCTGGCAATAAATCTTAAGTTTGTATAATCATTCCTATAAACCAAACTCCCTACTAACATACATGCAAATCTAAAAGAATGAATATTGTTCGTTATTCGGTTAAATGAATATATTTACTCAACAGATACAATTTTTTTTTTTTTTTTTGAGTTGGAGTCTCACTCTGTCACCCAGACTGGAGTGCAGTGGCCGCTCCCGGCCACC
>CAUYQG010235126.1:0-24339 GCA_963574415.1 Tarsius wallacei | reverse complement strand
GTGAGGCTCCAACTCAAAAAAAAAAAAAAAAAAGGAAAATATTCCAGGCAATCAAGAAAGATGGAACTCTCCCCAAATCATTTTATGAAGCTAACATCACATTGATACCCAAACCAAGTAAAGATCCAACAAAGAAAGAGTACTACAGGCCAAAATCCTTGATGTACATAGATGCTAAAATTTTCAACAAGATCCTAGCAAACCGGAACCAACAACACATCTCAAAAATCATCCACCATAAACAAGTAGGCTTCATCCCCAGGATGCAGGGCTGGATCAGCATCTGCAAGGCCATAAATGTAATTAAATATATCAACAGATGTAATGATAAAAACCAAATGATTATATAATTAGACACGGAAAAAGCTTTTGATGAAATCCAGCACCCTTCTTGATAAAAACCCTCAAACATCTAAGCATAGATGAAACAGATCTCCAAATAATAAGAGCCATCTATGAGAAACCCATAGCCAACATACTGCTAAACAAACAGAAATTGGAACCATTTTCCTTGAAAACCAGAACAAGGCAACGATGTCTACTGTCACCCCTCCTACTCGATGTAGTATTGGAAGTGCAAGCCAGAGTAATCAGACAAGAGAAGGAAATCAGGAGTAACCAAATAAGAAAAGAGGAAGTTAAGTTATCCCTCTTTGCAGATGACATGATTCTATACCTAGACAATCCAAGAGAATCTGTCAAAAGCCTTCTCGCACTGATAAAGGACTTTGGCAGTCTCAAGGTGTAAAATAAATGTGCAAAAGTCAGCCTCATTCCTATACACCAAACAATAAACAAACAGAAAACCAAATTAAAAAGTACAATCCCATTCACAGTAGCCATACACAAAAATGAAATACCTTGGCATCTTCCTAACTAAAGAAGTCAAACAACTTTACAACAAAAAACTATAAAACACTGCTCAGAGACATCAAAGATGACACAAACAAATGGAAAAATATTCCATGCTCAGGGACTGGAAGAATCAGCATTGTTAAGATGTCCATCCGACCCATGGCAATCTGCAGATTTAATGCAATACTCATTAAATTACTAGCAGAATTCTTCTCAGACCTGGAAATGGTAATACAAGAATTCCTATGGAAACATAAATGACCACTAATAGCCAAAACAATCCTCAGCAAAAAAAAAAAGTGAGAGGCATCACGCTTCCAGACTTTAAGCTTTACTATAAAGTTACAATAATCAAAACAGCCTGGTATTGGTACAAGAACAGGCATATAAATCAATGGCACAGAATAGAGATTCCAGAAGCAAAACCTCAATTTCTCAACCAACTCATCTTCGACAAAGCCTCCACCATCAGCCACTGGGGAGAGGAAAACTACTCAGTAAATGGTGCTGGGAAAACTCGCTGATCACATGCAGAAAATTAAAATAAGACCCCTACCTATTATCATACACAAAAATTAACTCTAAATGGATCAAAGACCTAAATGTAAAACTTCAATCTATAAGAACCTCAGAAAACACAGGAGACACCCTTATGAAAATTGGAACTGGCAACCAATTCCTGATCAAAACCTCAAGTGCCCATGCCATAAGATTTAAGATAGACAATAGGACCTCATCAAACTGACAAGCTTCTGCAAAGCCAAAAAACCATCACGAGAGCAGGGAGACAGCCCACAGACTGCAAAAAAATATTTGCCAACTGTATGTCTGACAAAGGCCTAACATCCAAGATCTACGAGGAACTCAAACGTGCAGAAAAGAAAAACAAACCAGATCATTACAAAGTGGGCAAAAGATATGAATAGACACTTCTCAAAAGAAGACATACAAGAAGCCAACAAATACATGACAAAATGCTCAGCCTTGGTAGTCATCAAAGAAATGCAAATTAAAACCACATAGAGATACCACCTTACTCCAGTCAGGATGGCAATCTTCAATAACTAAAAAAACAACAGATGCTGGAGAGGATGCGGCAAAAAGGGAAACACTTCTACACTGTTGGTGGGAGAGTAAACTAGCACAGCCTCTGTGGAAAACAGCATGGCCATTCCTAAAAGATCTAAAAATTGACCTCCTATATAACCCCGCAGTCCCCCCACTGGGAATATACCCAAAGGAACTCAAATCACTCTATGAAAAAGATACTAGCACATGCAAGTTTATTGCAGTATTATTTACAATAGCAAAAACATGGAACCAATTGTGCTGCCCATCACAAGAGGACTGGATTTTAAAATGTGGTACATATACACAATGGAATATTACACAGTCATAAAGAAGGACAAATTATGAACTTTTGCAGCAACTTGGATGGACTTAGAGACTGAGTAATTTATCACAGAAACAAAGAACTGAGTATCACATGTTCTCATTCATAAGCGGACCTTGAAATACTATTGTAGTACTATAAAAAAAGGAATTGGTGAAACAAAGTAGGAGGTATCACACTTCTAGACTTCAAACTTTATTATAAGGCTACAAAACAGCCTGGTATTGGTACAAAACAGGCATACAAACCAATGGAACAGGATAGAGATTTCATAAGCAAAGCCTCAATTTCTCAAGCAACTCATCTTTGACAAAGCATCCAACAACAACCACAAGGGAGAGGAGAACCTGTTCAGTAAATGGTGCTGGGAAAACTGACTGATCGCATGCAGAGAATTGAAACAGAACCCCTACCTATCACCATACACAAAAATTAACTCTAAATGGATCAAAAACCTAAATGTAAAACCTCAAACTATAAGAATCTTAGAAAATGCAGGAGACACCCTTATGGAAGTTGGAACTGGCAACCAATTCCTGATCAAAACCCTAAGTGCCCATACCATAAGAAATAAGATAGATAACTGGGACCTCATCAAACTAACAAGCTTCTACAAAGCAAAAGAAACCATCAAGAGAGCAGGGAGACAGCCTACAGAATGGGAAAAAAATATTAGCCAACTCCATGTCTGACAAAGGTCTAACATCAAGGATCTACAAGGAACTCAAACGCACCAAAGGGAAAAAACAAACAGCCCCATTAAAAAGTGGGCAAGAGACATGAATAGACATTTCTCAAAAGAAGATATACAGGCACCTAACCCCAGCAAGATACAACACCTAACCCCAGTAAGAATGGCCATCACTAATAAAACAAACAACAACAGATGCTGTTGAGGAAGTGGAGAAAAAGGAATACTTCTACACTGCTGATAGGAATGCAAACTAGTGCAACCTCCTTGGAAGACAGTGTGGTGATTTCTGAAAGAACTAGAAATTGACCTTCCATATGACCCAGCAATCCCCCTATTGGGAATATACCCAGAGGAACACAAATCATGGTACAAAAAAGATACCTGCACACACATGTTTGTTGCAGCTCTATTCACAGTAGCAAAAACGTGGAACCAGCCATGCTGCCTACTGAGGCTGGACTGGATTTAAAAAATGTGGTACATATACACAAGGGAATATTATGCAGTCATAAAGATGGACAAACATATGGACTTTGCAGCAACTTGGATGGATTTAGAATCTCTCATACTCAGTGATCTATCACAGAAGCAAAGAACAGAGTACCATGAGTTCTCACCATAAGCAGATCTTGAACAATTATCATAATACTCTAAGAAAGGGATTGACAATAGTGGGACACTTCCAGGGGAGAGGGGGTGGGATTGGTAGTTGAGGGAATCTGCCAGGTAAGGGAGAGGCACACTTCATTAACAAGGGTAACTGCATAATGAACATTTGTACACCTAACCTTGAATTGTACCCCACATCTTTAAAATAAAATTTTAAAAAGAGATAGGGATTGGCAGTGGTGGGAAACTGCCTGAGGAGGGTGGGGGTGGGAGTGGCAGTTGAGGGAAACTGCCAGGGGAGATGGGCACACCTCATCAACTAGGGTACCTGCATAATAAACATTTGTATACCTAACTCTGAATTGTACCCCACATATTTCAAATGAATTTATTAGAAAAAAAAACAAAAACAAAAAAACGAGGTATACTGAGCCTGGAGGTTTAAAAAAGATCCTTGAAAAAAGAAAAAGAAAAGAAAAACAAGGAAAAAAAAGAAAATAATAATATTTTGAGGAGGGAAAAATGAGTCACATATGACTAATAAGCAAATAATTCATAAAGACATTTAAAATATTCAACTTATCTTTTTGTAATGAGATATAAATATATAGATACATACATACACACACTGTCATTCCTTGTTGTGACAAAGAAGTTTTCCTGTGTCTTACAGGAAGTTTAACAGCATCCTTGGTCTCTACCCACTAGGTATCAATAGCATCCTACCATACTGTGACAACACAAAAGTTTTCCGACATTGTCACATAGTTTCCCTGCAAGGCAAAATCATCTTTCATTGAAAATCATTGGTCTATGGCCAGGCCTGGTGACTCCTGCCTGTAATCCCAGCACTTTGGGAGACTGAGGAAGGAGGATCACTTGAGCATAGAAGTTTGAGACCAGCATAAAAGAGAAAAACAATGAGACCTGGTATCTAAGAAAGGAGGAAAAAAAGAAGGAAAGAAGGAAGATGGAAGGAAGCAAGGAAGGAAGGAAGAGCTGTACACTTAAAATTCAAACTTCTAAACCCAAAACTAGAAGCTTGCATTATCTGAACCCAATTTATATTTCTTATTTTCTATTTTAAATCCCATATTTCTAGCTTTACCTTCTTTGCACGTGAGTCATCACTCAAATATTACAACTTTGCTCACTGGTCAACCTCCATTCCCCCCCATCCCCGCAATCACCCCTTATCAAACAGATGCATCAAGTTTTTGCTCATAACTGGAATTATTTTCCCCTCATTGCTTTATGGCAGCATCTTACCCATTCAAGATCTTTCTCAAATGATGCCTCTCTTCCAAGGCTTCCTTTAAATTCTCTCCTTAAAATAAACCTGCTTTCCAAGTGCAAAATACATCTCAATTATAAATTTTATGACTGACTGTCTTGTGGTTCTTGTGTTTCTGCCTCTTGGGTATTTTTCTGCTAGCCCAGGACTAGATCTGTTATAAAAACTTTTCACACCTTAAAATGATTGCTCATGCTACTGTTAGTGTGACTGCTTATTATTGGGGGACAATGGACTAGAATGCAGGCCTTGTGGTGACAATGGAAGAACCATTTGCACAGAGATGCGAAAGGAGACATGTTCAAACTATATTGCTAATTGAAAAGGTAACTTATGAAATACTACACCTACAGAAATGTATCAACAGTACGCTTATGTATACAGAGAAAATTTTTGAAAAGATACGCTAGTAATCATTAACGGTGGTTTCTTCTGGGAAGTGAGTTAGGAGTGAGAGAGTGAGGGGCTTTCCTTCTAGCTCTGTGCCTTAATGCGCAGTTTTCTGTTTTATGGTAAACATGAATTACTTTTATAATTTAAAAGTTACAAATGTAGTGTACTTCTCATGATGTATCTGCACTTTCTTGTTAGAAGCCTGCTTCCTTACATACTGCAAATTCCTAAAGGAAGAGTAGTGCCTCAGTCTATGCCTGGAAACAGTTGCCATTTTTATGTCTATGTTCATATCACTGCTCCTCTCTCAGGTACTGTCTTGTTGGCAGAAACTGTTTCTAGATCACTACCAGTCAGCGGTCAATAGAACAGTCCTCTGTGAGTATTTCTCTACTGATATCCAGGAAAGTGAAGCAAAATTTATATCATAAAGAAGTAATGGTATTTCTTGGAAGCAAAGTTTAAAGGTTAGTATTTGAATTAAGAAGATCTATGTATCTTCTGGTTTTACTCATAGGAAGGGAAAATTTTGGTAACAAAATGGTTTGACTTTGCTAAACTCTTCCTAGTTTCCTAAACTAGGTACCTCACCAAATCTGCTGGATTATTTGTTTAACCAAAAGACAAAATTATAGCTTTTTTTATATATATAACCATAGGTATAAAAGCATATGCTTTAAGTTGTAGCACAACTCTGCTATAAGTTTTCTAAAATGAAAAAAAAGGCAATAACTCATGAATGTCTGCTGTGGGGATAAAGCTGGCATTTGACTTTTATTTTTGCATGACACAGCTAATTAATGGGCCTGTACTGGGAATGAGGGAAGATTATTGAGCTTTCTTTAAAGATTAGTAATGGAAATGCTGAGTTCCATTGCCCAGAAGAGTCTTAAATGAAAATTTCAAGGATTATAGAAAAAACATTTAGGAGAACTTTCTTTGTAAGACACAGAGTATGAAAAGCCACTCAAAGATACCATTTTGGGAGCAAGAACGTTTGTGCTGATTTTTTCTGCAAATTGCCACAGATAACATGGTAATTATGTATGTTGGAAATAGTCTAATTCTGAGTTACTCAGTGAGGATTAAAGGAAAAAAAAAAAACAGTGAAAAAACATCCATTTGAAACTCTCATGTAAAAATTTTTCCAAAATAGGGTTCAGCTTTCCTAGAGGAGTTCATCTTTGTTCAAGGGTCATTTGATTGAAAACTGATTTTTTTGAACATCTGATTCATTTCTTAGAAGAATCATTAACTTTTAACTCATTAAGAAACCACAAGCCTAATACAAATAATGTAGGCCATGATATAAAAGTATTAAGGGACCAGAACCATTCAGAGGACATTGCAGTCATCTCATTAACAAACGAAACTGGATAAGAACATAGGAACACAGGAATAAGTGGTGGAATGAACAGAATGCGGCAGGGAGATGACTGTTGTGAACCACTGAGAAGCCTGCTGAATTAAGCAATTATCTTTTTAGGGATGGAAGAAGTCCCTAACTAAAAATCTTTTTTTCCTCTATCAGTACCAAGGGAAAAAGAAAATCTGAGCCCTAAGCCCTGTGGCCCAAGTTCCTACCAAGATTTATGAGCATTGCTTGACATTTAGTACTTGTGGTGTAATCAGTGTTCACTGCATGTCAGCAATACAGGCTGATACAAGCAAGAACCTGCTGTTACTGGAAGCAGCCTGGTATTCCAGGAATGTTCTGACCTAGTATGCAGAGGCCCTCCACCTTCTTTGACCCCCTTTTTTCTTGGCTAAAACAGGGTATTTCTTCCATAGTGGACGTGGAAACAATGAAAGCTGTTTCTCCTACCTGCTCCTAACTCCCTCTCATCAGGAAAAATTAATTTAGGCCCTTTCAGTGTTCAGTTTTGAATTATAAGAAAGTAGAATGTATTTAGCAAGAAATCTTGGCTCCTTGGCTACCCTAGAAAGTATTAGGAAGATATCTGCCTATTTATTTCTATATTTTTACTGCTGTAAGCACCGAGGGGGCAGACTTTCCTGTCTGCTCACTCCTCTAGTTTCATAGCTTTCAAACATCAACAATAAATACCTAGTTGCTGAATGAATGAATGAGTACTTAGATATTGCAATGGTTATAGCAGCTCCAGGAATGCTGGTAACTAGAAAGTAAAGTCGTCATCTTCCAAGACACAGACTCCTATTCAGAATAAATACAATCCTAATGTAACCCTCGATTAAAGAAGTGAGTCTAAGATAGTTAAGACTTTGTCAAGAAGTCTGATATGTTGGGGATGGTAAATTGTTATACAGTCTTTACAAAGAAAAGAAAACCTTAAGGGCCCAAACTCACTATGCCACAGGGAAGAGTTAAGCTTGGGAAATGAGTCACACCAAAAAATGTCTTCTTTTTGTTCCCAACAGAGAGCTGTTGTTTCACATGCTTACTTTACCTTAAGTAAAATGTACACGAACTCATGTCATGAGCATGTGACAGGTTCATGATGGACTTTTCCCGTATTCATCTCTTTTCACATGTAAAATGCGAATTCACTGAATGCTATCCAAAGCCTTACAAGAATGTCACTACTCCTCTCATTGCTTACTCTTTCCTTTTTTTCCCCTCCTCCCCCTGCTGCTCTCTCTTTCCCCTTCAAGTACTGAAGTCCTCAAAATCCTCTTTAGAAGAAAGCACAGGCCATAGATCCGAGTGTAACTTGTGTTCCTTTCTCTTGAGTGCATTCTCAACCTTGGCAAAATAAACCCCAGAATCTGTTGAGATCTGTCTCACCCACCTTTGGTTTACAAGTCACTCAGAGCTATGTGGGTTTGTTCAATTTAATTTCAATATATAGTACCAAGTGGTACCAATAGTTTCAGGTTATTTTAGATCAACCAACATTAATAGAAGACCTAGAACATTCAGGTAGTTTGTGTGTATCGGTCAGGGTTCACACAGAGAGATAGATCCAGAAGGAGATATATATTAAGAGATTTATTGCAAGGAAATGGCTTACTTGATTGTGTGGGCTGGCAAGAGAAGTCTGAAATCTGAGGAACAAGATGAACCTTCAGCCAAAGATGCTCTCTGCAAATTTCTTCTTCAGGGAAGTTTTAGTTTTTCATTCAAAACCTTTCAACTGGGCCATTCATATTACCTAGTATTACCTCCCTTGCTTAAAGTCAACTGATGATGGATTTTAATTAGATCTATAAAATGCCTACACAGAAACATGTACATTACCGTATAATTGAAAAACTGTGACCGATAGCCTAGTCAAGCTGACATATAAAACTGTATCGTACTATGGTAATTTGTTTTAGGGAAGGTAAAGATGGTAAGATATGCTTCTTTGCTTTCTCAAGAAACTAAGTAATAATAATAATAATAATAATATCCCACAAGGCAGAATGTGATTCTTCCTCTAGGAAAATTTAACTGAAGTGCTATGGGGGAAACTGAGAAAGGAGAGATGGCTTCCAATTCAAAGGATGAGAAACCTCAAGATTAAGGATGGTATTTGAGCAGCAGGATCTATTAGAAGGGCATTAATAGCAATGTGATTTTCAAAAACTCATTTAACTTCTTTGATATAGTACATACACACACACACACACACACCACAATGGAATTCTGTTCAGCCATAAAAAGTAATGAAATCATGTATTTTGCAGCAACATGAATGGACCCGGAGGCGATTTGTATTAGTCAGTGTTCTCTAAAAGGACAGAATCAATAAGATATATGCATATATAAAAGGGAGTTTATTAGGGAAGGCTGGCTCACATGGTTACAAGGTGAAGTCCCACTATAGGCCATCTAAAATCTGGGCAATGAGAAAAGACAGCAGCGGCAGTCCAAGCCCCAAAGCCTCAAAACCAGTGAGGTCACACTGCAGCCCTCTGAAGATGGAGGCCTGAGAGCCACAGGAAGGCGGCTTGATGCAAGCTCGAGTCCAAAGGCTGAAGAATATGGCGTCTGATGTCCAAGGGCAGGAGGGGAGGAAGCAAAGCGTCCTGCCAGGGAAGGAAGAGATAGAGTGCGAGGAACCTCAGCAAATTGCCTAGCCATCTTCCCCCTTGCAGCTGATTGGATGATGCCTCCCTACATTGAGGGTGGGTCTTCTTCTCCCAGTCACTGACTCACAGACAAACCCAGAAAGGAGGTTTCACCAACCATCCAAGCCTCCCTCAGTCCAGTCAAGTTGACACCCAGTATTAACCATCACACCATCATTTTATTTTATCTTATTTTGACTTGGAGTCTCACTTCGTCTTCCAGGCTGGAGTGCAGTAGCTTGCTCATGGCCACCCCAGCATCGACCTGCTGGGCTAAAGGGATCCTTCTGCCTCAGTCTCCCAAGTAGCCAGAACTACAGGCACGCGCTACCACGCCCATCTAATTTTTTTTTTTTAATTATTGTAGAGATGCGGTCTCACCAAGTTGCCCAGGCCGTTCTCGAACCTGTGGGCTTAAGCAATCCCCTCACTTCGGCCTCCCAAAGTGCTAGGATTACAGGCTCGCGCCACTGCGCCCGGCCCACACCATTATTTTAAAAGAAACAACACACAAAGTCAAATACAGTGTTTTCTCACTTATAAGTGGAAGCTGAAAAATGTATACACATGAACGTAGAGTGCGGACCAAGAGACACTGGAGACTTGGAAGGGTAGGAGGGTGGAAGAAGGTTGAGGGATGAGAAATTACTTAATGAGTACAATGCACATTATCTGGGTAATGGTTATACTAAAAGCCCAGAAGCCACCACTGTGCAACACATCTATGTAACAAAACTACACTGTACCCTTTATACTATACAACAAAGAAAGATATATGGGCAGCCAAAAGACACATGAAAAAGTGCTCCGTCTCACTAATCATCAGAGAAATGCAAATCAAAACGACATTGAGATACCATCTGACTCCAGTAAGAATAGCTGTCATTAAGAAAACAAGTGCTGGAGAGGATACAGAGAAAAGGGAATGCTTCTACACTGCTGGTGGGAATGCAAACTAGTTCAACCTATATGGCAAACAGTGTGGCGATTTCTAGAAGAACTAGAAATAGAACTTCTATATGACCCAGCAATCTCCCTGCTGGGAATATACCCAGAGGAAATCAAATCATTCTTCCAAAAAGATACCTGCACATGCACATTTATTGCAGCAGTATTTACAATAGCAAAAACATGGACCCAACCATGCTGCCCATTGAAACTGGATTTTTAAAAATATGGTACATATACACGATGGAATATTATGCAGTTCTAAAGAAGGACAAACGTACGGACTTTGCAGCAACTTGGATGGATTTAGAATCCGTAATATTCAGTGACCTATCACAGAAACAAAGAACAGAGTACCATACGTTCTCACTCATAAGCAGACCCTGAACATTTACCATAATACTATAAGAAAGGGGTTGGCAGTAGCGATATACTGCAGGGTGGAGGTGGGGGGAGACACAGCATCAATAAGGGTACCTGATCTCAAACCAGGCAAAGTGGGAACCAAAGGGAGGCCCCAACTTTACCTGAATGATGACCATTTGTATACCTAATCCTGAATTGTATCCCACATCTTTAAAATAAAATATTTAAAAAGAGAGAGGAAAAAAAGGAATTATGTGCATATCCTGCCTACCTCACCCCAATTTTCAAAAATGATATATGAAAATATAAGTGAAAATGTTAAAATACCTCATAAGATTAATGTCATTTGATATTTTCTCTGAATTTTGATGCTGTGGTGGGTTGAATAGAGTCTCCTAAAGATGTCCATGTTCCAATTCCCAGAATCGTGAATATGTTACTTTAAATAGCAAAAGGGACTTTGCAGATGTGATTAAAATTAACAATCTTGAGATGAGAAATTATCTTGAATTATCCAAGCCTAATGTAATTGAAAGTCTTCTTCTTTTTTTCTTTTCCTGAGTCGGGGTCTCCCCTGTCACTTAGGCTGGAGTGCAGTGAGCGGCACAATCATGGCTCACTTCAACCTCAACTTCCTGGGCTCAGGCAATTTTTCCACTCAGTCTCCTGAGTAACTAGGACTACAGGCATACGTCACCATGCCCGGGTAATTTTTTAAAAATTATTTTTTGTAGAGACAAAATCTTGCTGTTTTGTCCAGGCAGATCTCAGACTCCTAGGCTCAATCAATCCTTCCATGTTGGCCTCCCAACATGCTGAAATTACAGGAAGGAGTCACTATGCCCAATTGCAAAGAGGGAGGCAGAAGAGCCGGAGGCAGCGAGGAAGTGATGTGAAGATTGCAGCAGTGGAAGCAATCAAGGTGTCATGATGAAGCAGACAACAGGTGATGTGATTGCTAGCTGGAAGTTAGCTATGATCTCAGCAAAAGGCAAAGAAACAGTTTCCCCTCTGAAGCCTCCAGAAGGAACGTGGCCCTGTCAATACCTTGATTTTGACCCAATGAAATCCATTTTGGACTTCTCACCTCCAGAAATATAAGATAATAAATGTGCATTGTTTTAAGTCACTAAATTGTGGTAATTTGTTACAGCAGCAAATAAGCAACCCATACAGGTACATTATTGTAAAGATTATTTGCTATGTCATAGAATGCTGCTTACCTCAGTATCCATTCTTTCCTTGGTGCAACTTCAACAAAACATAATTAGAACTAAGACTACATTTAACCAGCTTTCTTTGCAGCTAGAATGGCAAATACGTTTTTTATTTGTTTGTTTGTTTGCTTTTGTTCCCATGTGGGAGATAAAAGGAAGACGTCTCTCCAAGGTCTGTAAAGTATTCTTGAAGAAAGTAGGCCTTTGTTTCATTTCCTCTTTTTCCTTCATTAAGACATTTATGGAGCTAGAGCAGCCAACTTGAACCCTGAGATGGAAGCTCATGTTGAGGATAGCAAAGCAAAAATAGTACAAGAGGCAGGGCCCCTGATTATTCCAGAGTTACCATATTGACTCCAGACCAGGTAGGTACTCAGGCCTTTGTGTGAGAGATAAATCAACTTTGTCTTGTTTAAAACATGATTAATCTGAGTTTTCAGTCACCCAGAGCTAAACTTGATGTTAAGTATAATAAGTCTATTTCTAAAATAAGTAGATATTTCTTTTGCATGCATAAGAAAAGTGAGTGTTAGGTAAAACTCTTACCCCTGAAGGGATAGGAAGGATTTAATTAAATGAAGATACTAGAGAAAAGAATGCCATAAGTAAAAGTAAGAATCCAAATCTTTATACTTTATTTTTTTTCAATTGTAAAAAGATGATATATTATAAATAAAACAGAGATTTACTGATCCTAGCTATTCATCTTGGGCACAACTAATTTTCCATTATTATTTCTACAAATAAACACCATCCATCATCAATATTAAGATTAACACTGCAAACTCATTCAACCTCCTGGATGCTTTAAGAAGTAGTCTGCCTGTTCACAATCTTATTTTGAAAGTCAAGAGGTTTTCATTTAGATATGCTGAAAATAATATGCAAACATTTCCTTCCGGATCATGCTACAGAAATATTCTATATTCTAAGGATTACTTTACAAGTAAGGAAAGCAGATATAAATAGTGGAGTTTTCAACACAGATATCAGAATATACAAAAATAATTAAATGCTGCTGGCAAAACAAACAAAATTGATGTAAGGTTCTATGCTTTTACTTGTTGATCTTGACATAACATTACATGTCATAATGGTTAATTTTAGGTGTCAACTTAACTGAATTAAGGGATACCCAGATAGATAGTAACACATTATTTCTGAGTAAAGCCATGAGGATGCTTCTGGAAGAGACTAGCGTTTGAATCAGTGGACTGACTAAGGAAGATCTACCATCTCAATGTGAGAGGGCAACATCCTTTGGGATGACAACTCAGACAGAACAAAATGGCAGAGGAAGAATGAATTTATCCTCTGTGGTAGAGCCTGGACACCCTTCTTCTTCGCCCGTTGGATGTTAGAAGGCTGGGTTCTCCAACCTTTGGACTTTGGGACTTGCACCAGTGACTTATCAGGACTGTCAGGCCTTTGACCTCAAACTGAGAGTTCCATGCCATTGTCTTCCATGGTTCTAAGGTCTTCAGGCTTAGACTGAGCCATGCTATCTTCCTCCTTGATTCTCCACTTTGCAGACAGCTTATTTTAGGACTTCTTAGACTCCATAATTGTGAGATCCAATCCCCCTAAAAAGCCCCCTCTCTTCTATCTATCTATCTATCTATCTATCATCTATGTATCTGTCTGTCTTTCTGTCTGTCTATATCTTACTAGTTCAGTCTCTCTGGAGAACTATATCACATATATACTGATTTGCTTATTAAATGTTGTTTTTCACTACTATGGATAATAGAGAAATAGGTATACTGTCAATAGGACCTTATTTAACAAATTCTATGACTATAATTTAACAGTGCCAGAAAAAAACGTATGTTCATACTGGTGATTAAGTCCTCTAAAAAGTCCTCCCATTCCATTAGTGGAACACAAGAACTAGTCAGTTATTCATTAGTTTCTGAATAAAAAAATTGGGTTTTTTTCTTATTGTTATTATTTTTGAGTCAAAGTCACTCTAATACCGAGGCTGGAGTGCAGTGACACAATCATGGCTCACCGCAGCCTCGACCTCCTATGCTCAGGCAATCTTCCTGCTTAAATCTCTGGAGCAGCTGGGACTACAAGAGTGTGCCACCATGCCTGACTAATTTGTTGTATTTTTTATAGAGATGAGGTCTTGCTATGTGGCCCTGGCTGGTGGTGTGGTTTATTTTCTTTAAAAGAGTCACATTAATTTATCAATGGCTGGTTCTGTTACAATTGTAAAAGAGTAATCTCAACATCATCAACCAACACATGGTGCCAAGATTCCAAACACAAATTGTGAGAAATGTGTCAGGATACAAAACAGATCTGAAAGATGTGAGAAATTGACATACATGGAACTTCTACCCCAGAAAGAGTAGAACAGTGAGAAAAATATAGACAAGTTTCTGAAAAAGCAGAGATCTTGCCATTGTCTTCAAATTTGATGAGATGATGGCTGGGCGTGAAGGGACTTTAAAAAAACTTTAAATTCTCAAACTCTTACTTGATTTATAATTTGAAAAAATATAGAGAGAATAAAAATAGCCATTGAGACTAAAACTGCTCAGGACCCTGCCCCTATTCTAATATTTGATGCTAAATAATTGATAGAAGAGCAAATCCTAAACGCCAATCTCCCAAATTTGTGTTTTGAAAAAAATATTGTACATTCCTCCTAAAACAAGTTGACAAGGCAAGGAAGATATATTTACATTATTACTATTATGTTAGGATGAATTATAATTTTAGGATTTTTTAAAAAGCCCTCAGATGTAAAATCTGCTGTGTAAAAGGTAAGTAAGGGATAGGAAAAAAAAATATGACCTATGTAAAATTTATAAAGAAAAATTTTAAAATTATAAAATATAGAAAGAAGAATATGATTATACCTATTTTACACATACTAGATAATCAAGAACTGTCAAGCTCATCAAAAAAAGGACCAGAAAGCTAAGATGATGAAAACATTGAAAACTGAGAAAATAACAAGGCTAAAAGCAGAACATAATAAAAAGAGAAGAAAGGAATAATAGAAAAAATTAATAAAACTAAAATTGAATATTGATAAATATTAATACAAAAGACAACATATAGTATATTAACGTATACAAAAAGGGGGTGTGATTGGAAAAGGGACATGATGTTGAGGAAGATGATTTTCTACAGTGGAAGACAATTCCCAGAAGCTGATGAAATTGAAAGTTGTCAGCCAGAGGCTCTCTAAACAGCAGAGGAGATATGCCCTTTAGTCCTGAGGGAGGAGTTAGGTGATACAGCAGAGGGTCTCCCATAGTCAGTTCATCCATGTGCTGCATGGGACTACTTTGTGTGCAAATTCTGGGAGCAGCTCCTTGAGAATTCTGTTGGGCCTTTTTATAGAGGAAACTTATAAGAGGAAGTCTCTTTCAGTGTGACGGGTATTCACTTCCCCCTCTCTCAGTTATCTGGGATTCCTCCTGCTCACAACTAGTGCTTCAGCTGGTCTTGGTGGCTTAACTGGTGGTATAATCCAGACCCTCATCTCAGTGGAGTTCAAGTCCCTGATCATTGTGCCCTTCTCAGGTTGTGGGCAGCGGTCCACACTCTTTTACCGTAAAAATTGGGCAAGGCACATACAAGAGGGTTGCCCAGATATCACATATATCTCCTCCTATCCATGCTGTGTAACAGCAGTCCACTTTCTCCTGATGATCAGGGTTAATTTACTTGGTAATGTCACCTGGAGTCCAGAAAACACCACATACACTTAAGGTGCATACAGACAGTCACATACAGCTTTTTATTGCAAAATTTCAGCTATGCATCAGGCATAATTATAATATAGTGAATATAAAATTCAGTAGTATACTATACATGAGTTAGTTCTTATCTTTGTTCCACTGTAACAAGTTGTTACCTGCACATTTATAGGGCTAAAATTTTTTACTAATATTTGTAAAGGAGATTTTAAGATTTCCATTTGTCCTTATATGTAATATTATGGAAGCTGTGCACTAAATTTAGGGTGAAGGGCCTGAAGAGGCATTAAGTGACCATCTGGAAAGTCCATTTGAAAGGATAAATGTCCAGTCAATTTCAACTAGCCTTTTTAGCCCCAGATATTTCTTAGGGGGTAGTTGAGTCCCTCAAAACCTTCCTCGGAAGGATTAGGAACCTAAAGTTCCAAAGACTATAGAGAGTTGAGAGGCTAGAGAAAAAAAAGGTGGGGGGTGGTTTGGAAGATCCAGCTTGGGAGATAAGTTTTCTCACAGCCACCATTTAAGTTTTAACTGATCCTTAGTAAAGTCATGCCAAGAAGAAAGAAAGCAGACAGTCAGTACTGTAGTGGCAGAGAATATATTCATCAGAGGTTTAAGAAAGAGCGGGGTCAGATTTCTCATAGGAACTTCTCATGAGACAGCAGAGTTAAATAGGATGAAAAGATAGGGCTCAAAATAAAAAGTCAGAAAGATAAATTTCAGTCTAAGAAGTACACTCCAAACAAGGAAGCCCAGCATTCTAACCTAACTTCAGAGAGTATACTCATTCCAAATGTGACTCAAACCAACATGCCTTTTTATGGTTTACCTATGGATACAAGAGGTATGCCCAAGGAGGATGCAGAATGTGCAGCCTTCATGAGCCAAAGTCATTCTAAAAGAGAGTTGAGGAGAAATAAAGCGAGGACCATGTTGCCACAGGCAGTGACAATGACAAAGGCAAAGATGCCAAGAACCTCATGGGCTGATAGTTTTTGCATTTAGACTTGCATGAACTCCTTGAGAGCTGGCAATGGTCAGTAGGATGCCAACTGCAAATGGGGTACCCAGGTTATCTACATTTTTACCTGACCGACTACAAAACCATGGATCCTAATCTGATGACTGGCCAACTGTGAGTGTAAACCCAACAATATGTGCTGCCCTGTAGTCATAGAACCAGAGAGAATGCTCTCTCTGGCTCCAAGTTAAGTTCTTAGGATACAAAATCAAGGTAGGAGAATCTCATCCAGTTTCGTTGGTGTCACACAAACTTATTAGTCTGTGAGGCCATCTTGATCAACAACCTTATATGTCTACCTGTGTCCAGTCCAATGATTCTTCACCTTAAGATAAACAAAAAGACAGGAAAAAAAAAAAAATGAACAGAACACAATGACTATCGCTGGGAAGAAAAGGATCTAAAATAAGAATATTCAAACAAGAGTCACAATTCCCAAGGAATTCATTTTTACAAGTGTTTTCTCCTGCCAATCTAAATTTTGGGAAGGAAAGACAAAAAGAGGCTATTACCCAACCTCTCTCAACTGGACACAGAGGAGATATCCAATAATCCGACTGGTAGGAAAATGTGCCTTTACTGGATTAATCAGATTTCCCAAATTCTCAGCTACAGTCCTCAGAGTAAAAAGGGAGTACTGACCATCTCATTCTTATCATCAAAACATTTGGAGGAAAACTTTTCCTCTACTTGTTTATTCGGGGACCTGCAAATTAACTAGATAGATCAACACGAAAAAAAGAAAACGTTTACTTACACATGCATACAAAAGTTACTCAGGAGCTGGGCTCGGTGGCTCAGCCTGTAATCCCACGCTTTTGGGAGGTTGAGGTGAGTGGATTGCCTGAGCCCGCGGGTTCAAGACCCGCCTGGGCAACTTGGCGAGACCTCATCTCTACAATAAACCAAAAATTAGCCGGGCGTGGTAGCACGCACCTGTAGTTCCAGCTACTGGAAGGGTGAAGCGGAAGGATCACTGGAGCCTAGCAGGTTGAGGCTGCGGTGGCCGGGAGCGTGCCACTGCACTCCAGTCTGGGCAACAGAGTGAGACTCCAACTCAAAAAAAAAAAAAAAGTTACTCAGGAATAGTCACTCATTAAACACCCAGAGGTAAAGATTTATATACCAACTTAACAATGTAACAACTTGGTACAAGAGTGTGGGAGATGTGTTTCAGGGCTTTAGTAGAAAAGTCTGAAAGGTTTTATTCATACACATGCTTTATGCTAGAGAGAATGGGCAACCTGTCTTCTTCCTAGAATTCACAGGAAACTCCTGGGGGTGGGGAGGTTAATGGCAACTGTATTTTCAGGAGGTTCTGTTTTAGTCAGATAAGGAAAGTGCAGATAAGATTTAAAATGTTTTCACCTTAAAATAACTTTTATGTCAAAACTGTGATTCCTCCATAAGGACCGAGTGGGGATACATGGCAACAAGAGCTATTTTATTATAAGAAATAAGATATTCACTCTTATACATTTGTAGTCTCTAAATATCCATGAATCTGGATGACAAGACACATTCCAAGACCAAAATAAATTCTTCTAGTTGTCTTGAATTATAGAGACAGGAACATTATGTATTTGGCATAAGGTGATTTCATTATTAATAAAAAGGACACGAGAGAATCCTCAGGAGCCATCGTCTACTTTATTACTCTGGCTGGCTGTTTACCTCTGAGCAAGTGGCTAGACCTTGATATTTCACATTATCATAAGCACCAAATATATTATTAACTTACACTGTTCCTGCATTTGTAACTCAGTCGGTAATCTTTTTACAAATTTGCATAATAACTGCCAGCTTCAATATGCTAGCAAATTATTTTCAATTGGATAAAATATGAAAACTCAGTGATGTGGGAAGTCAGTCTTCTGGCCTAATCTATTGAGCGACCTCTCTTCTGTGCTTAGAATCTTCATGAGGCCTTCAGGTCAGCAATGGTTCCAGAGATGCTTACCAGAACTGTGCTACCCAGGGCACAATTCATGATTTAGAGAGAGAGAACGGATGAAAGATTTGACAAATGGGGAGAGGGAAGAGAGGGGAAGAGCATGAAAAGATAGATGTTCATAATATAGGAACATTATTTGAGAGATAATTTTTCTAGTACTAAATATCTAAAATCAGACAATTTGATTATTTTACTCATTCATTCAAACACTTATCAACACCAGTTTTTAATGGTAAAATCTGGAGATACAGAAATGAATTTATGTCACCACGAAGATTACAGTAGGAATGTAATGCACTTGTGAATAATTAGAATTTAGTGGGTTACATAAATTATTATGTAACACTAATATTGGTATACAGGTATTACAAAAGAGGGAAAATCAATTCTGCATGGAACAGAGAAAGAAAAAAGAAGAAAAAAGAAACGGAAGAGCTTTCACAATGTAAATATGTGAGTGGACTTGGAAGAAAGGATGAAACTTGGCATGACCAACTCTAAGAAGTCTCCATTCTTTGACACAAAAAATATATTAGGCATCTTTGTTAAACACTGTTAGAAATATGGAATGTAAAAAACAAGGAACCTCCTCCACTCCTCCCCCCCCAAAAAAAACAGTTCTTGTGCTCAAGAGCATGTAATCTGAGTTAAGAATACATGATCGAGCAAAGTATCTTGTACCAAAGTACATGTACCAAAGTACCAAATAACGGTTCTGTCTGTTCAAAAGGCATTAGGAAATGCTTTCCATAGATGACATGTGGGACTGTAAAATTTCTCAAAGAAGCTTTGCCCATATTATTTTAATATATATAGTTTGGGGATAATTCTTACATTCATAATGTTCACATATTTACCATTTAACATCACCAAAATGTAATTATAATTCTATGTGTATTTTTGGAAATAAAAATATCTTCATTTTCATCCCTTTCTTTGCTTTTTTTTTTTTTTTTTGAGTTGGGCTCTCACTCTGTCACCCAGACTGGAGTGCAGTGGCACACTTCCAGCCACCGCAGCCTCGACCTGCTGGGCTCTGGTGATTCGTCTGCCTCAGCTTTCCAAGTAGCTGGAACTACAGGTGCGCGCTACCACGTCTGGCTAATTTTTATTTTTTATTTTTTATTGTAGAGATGAGGTCTCACCAAGTTGCCCAGGTGAGTCTCGAACCCACGGGCTCAGGCAATTCACTCACCTTGGCCTCCCAAAGCACAGGATTACAGGCTGGGCCACTGAGCCCGGCCTTCATCCTTTTCTTAAACATGTAGTTTTCTTGTCCTTTTTAGAATTTTTAAAAAGTAGTTTGTGTGAAGCAGTGATATTTCTTAAAATCTGTAGAATTGCTACAATCCATTGTTCTTTAAAAACAAATGTGTCCTTTCTTAGGAAAGGTAACTATAAAAAGTTTGAAAACTTTCAAAGCATCATTATGGACGGTACCCTACTTCTCCAGATATAAATATTGGCAATAAAACTATAGAATAGCCGGGCTCGGTGGCTCAGCCTGTAGTCCCGCGCCTTGGGAGGCTGAGGTGAGTGGATTGCCTGAGCCTGCGGGTTCGAGACCCGCCTGGGTAACTTGGAGAGATCTCATCTCTACAATAAATCAAAAAAATCAGCTGGGCATGGTAGCACATGCTTGTAATTCCGGCTACTCGGAAGGTTGAGGCGGAAGGATCACCGGAGCTCAGCAGTTCAAGGCTGCAGTGGCCGGGAGCGGCCACTGCACTCCAGTCTGGGCGACAGAGTGAGACTCCAACTCAAAAAAACAAACAAACAAACTATAGAATAGTCTAATAAAGCAGCACTTTAATACATTTAGAAATTGATTATGAAATCTAGATTACATCTTGTTTTAAATACTGATAATATGTACGTTTGATTTAAGGATTTATATGTTAACTTCTTCCTTTGTATTTCTACACAAAAGCCAAATACAGTTCAATTTGGCAAGTGTTAACTGATTCATTGTAAGCAAGGCATTATGTGTGATAAAATCATCCACAAGCTATAATTTCATCTTGAAATATATACCACAATATATGAAACAAGGTGGCAAAATGGGAATGTGTTAATAGAATGACAAAAAAAAAAAAAAACCCTATATTCAACATGAAGCATGCTAAGACCTCATAGAAAAGCAGATTTTAGCCTGGGATCCAATAGCGAGAGAGTAGAGGTAATGTTTTTTCAATGGAAGGAACTGCATAAGCAAAGGCTTTGAGTAAAGAAAGAGAAGAATGTGCTCCGGAAACACTCAAAAGTTCAATATGATCAGATTATAAATCTAAGTTCGCAAAATTCCCATCTTCCAAGACTAACTGTAATAGATGTCTGCAGTTATAAGAGATGATATGGCTATATCCAGGCTCAAGAAGAAAAACTGCCACAAGCAATTAGTCATGGCTGCTGTGGGTAAGGAGGGAGGAGTGGAAAGCCCACGGCCCAAGTATTTGCTAAGCAGAGAATAAGCTATCTCAGGCATCAAGTGAGGTAAGAAGAGATGACTGAAATAACTCAGGCCCGGAATTTGAAGGGCTTTCAATTCCAAAATTTTAAAGATTTATGTTTCATTCTCCTGAAGGGAAAGAAAAGATCTTTTTCTGTCTCTGTGTTTAGGATTTAAGCTGAGTCTCTGTAACAAAAGAAAGAGAAAAGCAAACAAATGTATTCACTATGTGCTTTGCACAACACATTTTTAAAATGGCAGCCCAAAGAAATGGTTAAACCTGAATGTTTTGATGCTAGTTTTGGTGAGTGGAGAGTTATGGGAAAATGTAACAGGACACAAAGGGTATGAAATAAAGGTGGTGAACTGGGAAAAACTTATTAAGGCCTGTTCATCCAGATTCCTCTTAATCTCCCTCCATCTTCAGAGACATTTCCTCTGATATAGGGAGGTCACCTCTCACATGGCAGTCATATGACTTGCTTTAGGAGCTTCCCTTCGGAAGATGGTTAGAAAATTCTTCCTGAATCTGCTATTTATCAAACTTATTGAGCTCAAAATGTATTTACAATCAGCGTATTCAATATGTCAAAGTGCTGTATTTTGGGTTTGTGTGTCCTGAACCTCATCATTCTCCCTTCTGAATTTTCCCCACGAAACGTCACGGCCCAGAAACTCAGTTGATAGATTGTTCCATAACCAGTCTCTTAGTTCTGAAAACTGGTCAGTCTAGTTATTACACTTATGCCTCCTTTTGAAAAGCAGTGGTATACATAGGAGCAAGTGCCCATCTAAGTTAGGTTGCTATATGGTGTGAGTAGTTAGGTGTTCTACAAGATGCATTTCTTTGGAAACAAAAGAAAAACAAAGTCTAATAGCTGGCAGGCTAGTTTCTGATTCTGGAGGGTAGCCAGTCAAGAAGATTTCTATATTTGAGCTTCATTTGGATGAGGATAGCAATTGCAATCTAGTGTATTTCCTGGCTTGCAGTTTTATTATCTCTGGTAATGGCATAATAGTCATGCTTACTTCTCATAGCAGAGTATGGAAGTGCCTTCATTATCCTCTAGAATTTTTCATTGTCATTTTGGTTAAATCTTATATTGTCATTTGGTTAAATAAATAACTAAGGTGATATTTAATCTAGGATTTTAGACTTGCAGGACTTTTAGATAGTCCTAACAAGGATCTGGACAATCAGGTTTTATATCTCAATTACACCTGGTGAGGAGAGTAAAAACAATTAAAACATTAATTACTGGCTTTTTTCTTTTTCTTTTTCTTTCTTCCTTTCTTCCTTTCTGTTTGTTTTGCTGCAACTTTTTATAAGAAATCACAAATTAGACTTGGACTTTTATAAGCCTCCCAAGACTAAGAAGCTGAGGCAGAAACTCACCCCCAGCTTTACCTGCCATATGTGAAAATTTGGACGAATTCCTCTCTTCTGGAGGTTCTTAATATATTTTTTAATTCCCGGGGCTACCAGGAAGTGATCTTCCTTACTCATCTGTAAGACTGAGCATCCTGTAAGTTAGGAACCAGATTATTGCTTGTTTTCTCAAGAGTGCATTGTAGGTATTGGCTCCATAAACTCAATCTTAGTTTCTTTGAAGTAGACGTCCCATCAAAGCCTTAGTAATATAACCGGTGTTTCAAATTACATCCTGTTATGTTACAAAAAAGAACAGATTCTTATTGAACCTATGCAAATAGCTATATTTTATGAAATTAAAAATAGTCAATAAGAGTTTCCAAACTCTGGAGGGATCTGATGAAGAGAATAAATAAATGCTTCATCTTTGTTGACAAAGGTATAATTTATCAAATTGTTGCAAGTCACTGATAGTTTAAAAGAAAAGGGAAAGAAATTTCTTAAATCTGGAAAACAAAACATTAAAGACCCGGCAATGTTTTAAACAAAAATCATAAAAAGTATAATCGTTCTCATCAGTTCATTCAGTCCCATGTAATTAATTCTTGTTCTGCTTGATCTTAGGTTAGCAGCTTTATGAATCTCTCCATTGCTTCATCAATATTCTGGAACGTTTAACCTAGCTCATTTGTATGATCTTAATATTATCAGAAACCTGCATTTCTGAGTATGTGTCAGAGTGATTTTCATGAAGAATTTTGGCCTAAAGTTAATTGTAAATGCTTTTAGAGAAGAATCTGAATAAATCAATAACTGTGAATAACAAAAGTCCTTAAAACAGCATTGGTTAAAGATTTGGCGAGAGTTCATAGTAATATAATTGACAAGGAAATTTGGTTATTTATGTGGCATATAAAGTAGTAAGACAATAATTGGCATTATGACAGATATACTAGACATATCATGAACAGCAAGAGTATTGATAACTTTTAAATAATTGTGTACAATTTCTGAAATAGTTATATTAATATTTACTCAAATAAATATAATATAGCCTAAAGAAAATCTATCATCATTTCTTATTTGACAGTGCTTCCCATGTAATTAGACATACCAAATAAACCTAATTAGTTTGACAACTCTTTTACAAGGTAAGAGACAATTCCTTTGAATTTTCTAGAGTCCCTCTGAGAAATCTCAAAGTTAGTTTGAGGTCAAAAAGTCACTTTATTTAGAATTTGACTTGGAGAAGCTTGTCAAAAATGTCAAAAGGTTTGAACACAATTAAATATGACCTTGATTATCTATTTAATCAAAATGACATTAAAATATTATAAAGGCAAATGCAGAAGTTCCCACAGTTGTGATAAGAATTAGTCCTTTTAATATTGGAGACTTGGTTTGCTTAAGTAATCATAAGACTGATAAAGACACATAAAACACAGGAAATTATTTTGATAAAACACAGAATTTTTGTTTTCTGGGAAATTACTTGAAAGTAAAGAAAAATCTTTTTGCAATCTCTTATTAAGAGCAGATTTAAAAGCCAAGAAAATGTGCTTTTAACAGAGAGAAAACCGAATTCTAGTTTTACATCAGTGTACTATTCATACTAATGCTGACTTTTAAAAAAAAATCTTATAAAAGCCGGGCTCGGTGGCTCAGCCTGTTATCCCGTGCTTTGGGAGGCTGAGGTGAGTGGATTGCCTGAGCCCGTGGGTTCGAGACCCACCTGGACAACTTGGTGAGACCTCATCTCTACAATAAATCAAAAAATTAGCCGGGTGTGGTAGCACACACCTGTAATTCCAGCTACTTGGAAGGTTGAGGCGGAAGGATCGCCGGAGCCCAGCAGGTCGAGGCTGCGGTGGCCGGGAGCGGCCACTGCACTCCAGTCTGGGTGACAGAGTGAGACTCCAACACAAAACAAACAAACAAACAAACAAACAAACAAACAAAAAATCTTATAAGTAGATTCATCCAAGCTTAGCCAGCTTTGACCACACAAGATGATATTATT
>CAUYQG010235119.1:0-10302 GCA_963574415.1 Tarsius wallacei | reverse complement strand
ATATCCATATTTGATTATTTCCTCAGAACAGATTCTAAAATGTACTAGATCAATGAGCATACATATTTTTAAAGTAGTATAATTTAGTAGTTTGAAATAATTCTGTAATCCCAGCACTTTGGAAGGCTTAGGCAGGAGGACTGTTTGAAGCCAAGAATTTGAGAGCAGCCTGGGCAAAAAATAACAAAACCTAATTTCTACAAAAAAAAAAAAATAATAAATATATATATATATTTTTTGAGTCAGAGTCTCACTCTGTCACCCAGGCTGGAGTGCAGTGGCATGTTGACGACCACCGCTGCCTTGACCCGCTGGGCTCAGGTGATCCTTCTGCCTCAGTCTTCCCAGTAGCTGGAACTACAGGCACACGCCACCACCATGGCTGTCAACACAATTCTTAACCTCTTTGACTTTGGTTTCAAATGGACATAATAATAGCACCTTATTCTATACTAAGAATTAAATGAAGTAAGGTAAATAAAACTCTCAGTAGTGACAACATAAAAGAAGAATTCAGTATAAGTTAGCTACCCAGTCGCTGCCCTGGTTGTTTATGAAGTTCTGAATATATCTTGCATATTTTTCAAAAAACCCTTCAGAGGGAAAGTACATTCCAACCAGAGGTGTTGTCGACAGATTTATGTAGCTGTGGATTATAGCGGGTTCCAAGAACGCAGAGAAAAATAATGCACCAGAAAGATGACCTATGTATGACAGAATCCACTTCCTGGTGTTTACACTTCATGTATGCCTCCTAAAGTTGTTATTTGGATTTGCCCCACCAAACTCCCTTTTTATTATTTGCTAGGGTATTCATTTGGGGAAGAGGAATGTAAATAAGTGAAGTGGAGAATTGACAGAATATTTTTGGTAAATCGATCTCTTTTTTTTCTTTTCCTTATTGCAATAACTTTAGGAGGTACAAATACTTTTCGGTTACATGGATGCATTGTATAGTGGAAAAGAAGTGTGGGTTTTAAATGTACCCACCACCCCCACCTGTGCACATTGTATCCTTCAGGTCGTTTTTTATTTCTCTACCTCTCTCCCCACCAGCAAATCAAACTCTTAAAATTAATTTGATATAAGCATTCTGGTTGATGAGGGAAAATCTAAGTTTGCTTGAAATTTTGGAAATATCTTCATCAAGCTGAATATATCTTGCATATTTTCCATAATACCCTTCAGAGGGAAAGTACATTCCCACCAGAGGTGTTGTCGACAGATTTATGTAGCTGTGGATTATAGCAGGTTCCAAGAATGCAGAGAAAAATAATGCACCAGAAAGATGACCTATGTATGAGAGGCTCATGCCTGTAATCCCAGCACTTTGGGAGGTGGAGACGTGAGGATTGTCTGAGCTCAGGAGTTCGAGACCAGCCTGAGCAACATGGTGAGACCTTGTCTCTACAATAAATCAAAAAATTATCTGGGCGTGGTGGTGCATGCCTGTGTTTCCAGCTACTTGGAAGGCTGAAACAGAAGAATCCCATGCCCAGCATGTTAGGCTGCAGTTGCAGTGAGCGTGCCACTGTACTCCAACCTGGGTGACAGAGTGAGACTTCATCTCAAAAAAAAAGAAAAGAAAAGAAATGTCTTCATTATTATTCCATAATTTTTTCCTATGCATACAAGAAGCTAGGGGGAGAGAAGAGAAAAAGCTGGGTACCCTCTTCTGCTTGGTATTTGAAAAATAGATACATGCCAGGCATGGTGGTACCTACCTGCAATCTCAGTTACTTGGGAGTTTGAGACCAGTTCATACAAGAGAAAGACCCTATCTCATTTTTTTTAAGACAAATAGAGACATATTTAATTTTTAAATGTTATTATTTATACACATCAATTTTCTTTTCTGAGTCGTGGTGTCACTCTGTCACCCAGGCTAGAATGCATTCTCACAATCACAGCTCACCACTGACTCAACCTCCTGGGCTCAGGAGATCCTCCCACCATGGCCTCCCAAAGTACTGTGATTACACGCCTGAGCTGCTGTGCCCAATCAATTTTTATCATTGGCTATGTACTGTGCACTCTCACAATCTCAACACTTTGGGAAACAACAGTAGGATTGCTTGAGGCCAGAGGTTTGAGACTAGCCTGGTCAACAGAGCAAAAACACATCTCTACAAAAAATTAGTTTGGCATAGTGGTACATGTCTGATAAATCAGCTACTCAAGAGAATGAGGTGGGAGGATTGCTTGAACCCAGAAGGTCAAGGTTGTGGCGTGCTATGCTCATGCCACTGCACTTTAGCCTGGGTGACAGAGCGAGACTTTGACCAAAAAAAAAAAAAACTGCCAGGCAAGGTGACTCATGCCTATAATCCCAATCCTCTTTGGCTAGAGGATTGCCTAAGCCCAGGGGCTGGGGAGCAGCCTGGACAATTTGGCAAGACCTCGTCTCTACAATACATCAAAAAATTAGCTGGGCATGGTGGCACACATCTGCAGTTCCAGTTACTTGGAGGCTGAGGTGGAAGGATGTCTGAGCCCAGCAGGTCCAGGCTGCGGTAGCCATGACTATGCTACTACACTCCAACCTGGATGAGAGAGTGAGACTCCAACTCAAAAAAAAAAAATTATTAAACTTATTGTAGTAAAACCACAAACTTTATTGTCATAATTAAGAGTTTTCTCATAATTTGTGACCTACTGATGATAATAATATCAATAATTTTAAAATAAAATGTAATTGTATTCAATGTGAACAAACATGAGGCCTGATTAGGTCAGCATTAACTGAATAAACTGTGTAAACTATTCTGAGAAAGGAAATCTCAGAATGAGATTACAAGAGCTGTAAAAGCTGAACGGCAAACTGAAAAACATTTGCTGCTGGTAACATGACAAAGAGCAGCCGGGAGCTCACGCCTGTAATCCCAGCACTTCGGGAGGCCAAGGTGAGAGGAATGCCTGAGCCTAGGGGTTTGAGACCAGCCTGGGCAACTTGGCGAGACCTCATCTCTACAATAAAACAAAAAAAATTAGCCAGACGTGGTAGTGTGCACCTGTAGTTCCAGCTACTTGGAAGGCTTAGGCAGAAGGATTGCCTCAGCCCAGTTGGTTGAGGCCATGGTGGCTGTGAGTGTGAGCGTGCCACTGCACTCCAGCCTGGATGACAAGAGTGAGACTCCAAATCAAAAAAAAAAAAAAATTAACTTGGTGTTATGGAAGGAGCAGAACCAAACCATCCTATCTTGAGGCAAGACACACTTTTTGAGACGTTGACTATTCTTTATGTTTAGCAGATGTGAGACATTGTGCAACTTTGCTAATGAGCTTTGAGTGAGTGACAGAGGTGAACGGAACAGGACAAGAAGTAACTAAAGCACAGAGTGACCCAAGGAAGCGTCTGGAAGGCTGTACATCATAAGGTGAACAGAGGAATGACAGGCAATTCTCAATATTTTTTTTTCTACTCTTTGGTACAATCTGAACTTTAAAATAATAAACGTTCTTTTATAATCAGAACACAATAAACATGTCTGCTTTCTGGAAAAAGATAGTAGAAGTAATATATTAAAGTTTGATGTCTGATATCTGAAAAAATAAAAGTTTATAAATCACTATTAAAAATGTTATATTAGAGTATCTACTTTTGCTGTGTCCACAGCATACCAACAGCATGTGAAAGAAAGCAATTCTCCTTTCTAACTCACTAGCATTTTCTGATCTTAGCATGTAAATATTTATATTGAAGAGTAGACGAAAACTACCACAGTTCATAAAAGCATATCGAAATGTTCTAGATATGCTGCCTTACTGGGATGCTTAAAGATCATTTTCAAACGTATTTTATTATTTAGAAATCCGGTTCTTCACTATTTATTTTTAGAGCTCTATAAGATACTTCCTTAAAATAACTGTAGGTGGATTATCAGGTACCTAAGGAAAAAAATATAGTTGAAATTATTCTTACCTGGTGTTGTATATCAGAATTTGATGGGCAGTTCAAAGCAACTGTATCACACTCCTCAGCTAGGAAAAGAAGAAGAGACACACAGCTCGATAAAGATAGCACACTCTGTGACGTAAGACCTAAAATCAAGGCTTAACGTCATGCGCTGCCTTGACATCTGTTAAACTCAGGAGGGCCTGACTGAAAATTCCCCTCCCAATTCTACTTTCGAGGATGGAGGATAAGATCCCCTAGCTGACAATGCTCCTTATATCAAGGGTTAGGCACAATTCCTGCTTATCTTGGAGTAGTGGGTTTCAGTTTCCTGCCAGCCTTTGGGATTGTTCAGATAGGCCAATCCCATCCTCCCGTGGGAACCAGGAGACACCCCATCCTTTTGATACTACAATGCTTTGCCTCACTCTGTTCCTAAGTACAACACCCTGTGCTCTACGGGACATGCAGTGTCCTCCTCCTCCGGGCTGTGAGTGTATGTGACTCATAAACTGCTGTCCATCTTATCTGTCTTTTGTGGTCCAGCCCATTGACCCTAAAACAGGACCCCACCCACCCACCAACCGGGGAAAGAGGAGGCAATCAAAACAATGGATATAACGAACAGGATGGCCCTACCACGATCGAGGACATTTGATCAGATTTAATTAACTGCTCTTGGCTAACTAACTTTGCTGATACAACGTGGGCTGCCTGGGGTGGAACCGCCCCCCGCCCGCAGACTTTCACTTGAGCCGGTGCAGTGCTGTGTTGTCTTTGCTGGGTGTTCACTCTCTCTTCCCACCTAAAGTGCTGCCGTCCCAAGAGGAAAACTGCTGTGAACTGACTAGACCCCGGTGTGGGGTGCCGTTGGTTCAGCCTGTGTTTGGCAGGTGGCCTCTGCGGCGCCCACCTATAAGGGTGGTGGGAGCACAGCACCCTGACTAACTGCTGCTGAGTCCCACATATCAAGGCTCGGGCTGGATTTCTCTGAGTGCTGCATCTAGGCTAGTGACATCACCGGTCACTTGGGGCAGCCATTCAGACATTGTGAACTTGCACTCCCAGGACGAGCACAGAGATGGCCCTTTGTGAGGTTTGCAGAAAGGAAGGAGACCACCACTCCAGGGAGAATTCTGCCTAGCACCTGGAGTGCTGTTGCTCAGGCGAAGTGACCCTGCCTGTCCCCTCAGCTGTCGCTGCCCGGGTGTTGTGACTCCCGAGGGCACCAAGGTGCACACCACGGCAGCCCGTGGCCCAGGCACGGGTGAAGAAAGAAAGGGGAAAAGGCATTTGGCACTCAACTGCCTCCTCTGCACAGAGCCCTGGCCTGCACACCCAGGCTGTGTCTAGTGCAGCCACTTGCCAGCATGCCAGAGGGCTACTCTTGCCATCCTAAGGCTTGATGGCCCCATCTAAGCCACAGACAAAACAACCTAACTGGATGTAAGACTCCCACCCCAAGGACACCAACGGGCATTCCCTGGAGGAGCACGTAGCCGCCTACAAGGTAGTCCATCGGGCTCCCAGTCCTTTCCTGATAACCTCCCAGGAGGGCCCCCTCAAGGATAATCAGAAAAAACGGAAAGGCACGACTTTACATGGCTAGAAATCCAAAATACTCTGAGGGAATTTGTACAAGAGAGGGGAAAAAAATTCATAAATAAACTAAAGGGCAAAAAAAAAAAAATGAGTAGCAGAAAAGACAAGGACGTAGCAGAGCTTGGTACTAATTAAGTACTAATTATGCTGTTTATGTCCATGTTGCAACAAAGATCTTGATCCTTAGAGTTACAGGGAAAACCCCCGAGCCCTGGGCATAGTACAGGGGTTAATGCAAACTTGACAAAAGCTGGAGGACTTGAAACCATATGAGAGCAACCACTGCTGCAAGGAAGGCCCCCAATCCTGATACTAATTTGAGGTTCTCTGGAGGAAAAAGCTCATAAATATGAAAAGAGTAGGGAACAGTTCCCCCTGTACAAAAAGTATATTCAGTGACCAAAAAAGAGGGAATGAAAGAAAGATAGAAAGAAACCAGGATATGAGAGAGGAATTGAAACAGAGGTCCACAATTTGACCCAATAGAAAAGCCAAAATTTACTAAAATAATTTATACAGAAAAAAAAAACAAACAAACAGAGCCATGATTGGCTGTGCAACCTACAACACAAATTTTTAGGAGTTTTTTTTTAGTCAGGGTCTTACTCTGTCACCCAGGTTATAGTGCAGTGGCATGTTCACGGCCACCATAGCCTTAACCTGCTGGGATCAGGTGATCCTTCCGCTTCAGCTTTCTAAGTAGCTGGAACCATAGGCGTACACCACCATGCCTGGTTGATTTTTTTGGTTTATTGTGGAGACGAGGTCTTGCCAAGTTGCCCGGGCTGGTCTCAAACATCTGGGCTCAGGCAATCCTCTCGCCTTTGCCTCCCAAAGTGCTGAGATTACAGGTGTGAGCCACCATGCCCTGCCAACGCAAGTTTTGAATTAACTTTAATGTCTGCTAAAATGCACTTGCTGGCAAACTTTCATGGACTTAACTGGTACTGGGGCTTGAATTACAGTTATATCTGAAGATGCCACTAAATTTAAACTCAGTACCTCCTACAATCTTAGGGCAGGTATTGAATATAAAATAGAGGTCAAACATAGAAGTCTCACCCTAACGAAGAGAACTATTGTTTTGCCTGCATTTCCTGCACTCACGGGCCTAAAGTGTCCCATAACGGGCATGGATACTCTGACTTCATAAACTAATTTTAAATTAAATCTTTGGCAGTTATATACAAGTTGGCATAACTAAATGAGACCCTATGGACCTCTAAGTTAAAATAATTAACAAAGCCTAATGTAAATTAAAATAGGGCCTCAAAGATTAAAAGTTATTGGCGCCGGGCTCGGTGGTGCAGCCTGTAATCCCGTGCTTTGGGAGGCCGAGGTGAGTGAATTGCCTGAGCCCATGGGTTCGAGACCCGCCTGGGCAACTTGGCAAGACCTCATCTCTACAATAAATCAAAAAACTAGCCAGGTGTGGTAGCGCACGCCTGTAGTTCTGGCTACTCGGAAGGCTGAGGTGGAAGGATCGCCAGATCCCAGCAGGTTGAGGCTGCGGTGGCCGGGAGCAGCCACTGCATTCCAGTCTGGGCAACGGAGTGAAACTCCAACTCAATAAAAAAAAAAAAAAAGTTATTGGCTTGGGTGGTGGCTCAATCCTGTAATCCCAATACTTTGGGAGGCTGAGGTGAGGGGATTGCCTGAGCCCACGGGTTCAAGAACAACTTGGGCAATTTGGCAAGACCTCATCTCTACAATAAACCAAAAAATTAGCCAGGCGTGACAGTGCACGCCTGTAGTTCTGGCTACTTGAAAGGCTGAGGCAGAAGGACCACCTGCACTCAGCAGGTCGACGCTGGGGTGGCTGCGAGCGTGTTACTGCACTCCAGGATGCGATGGAGTGAGACTGCAACTCAAAAAAGTTTTTGTATAAGACCTAAAGAGCACGGGGTGGTTATCAGCACTGCCTAACCACCAAATTAGCTGGTGTTGCAGTCTAATTTGACCTTTTCTTACACCTGGAAAAAAATGAATGGTGCATCACGGTGGATGACAGCAACCTAACAGCTGTGGCCCGATCCCTAAGACTCCCGTATTCCATGACTGGTATGACTGAAATTACTGACTCCATCCGATAAGTGACTAGTCAATATTTTGCTTTAATCAATTTGACTACTATGTTCTGTTTAGTGCCTATCTCAACAGCCTCTCAGTTGATGTTTGCCTTCAACCTCAAAGGGTCATAACACATCTTTTTTTTTTTTTTTTTCAGTCGGAGTCTCACTCTGTCGCCCAGACTGGAGGGCAGTGGCCGCTCCCGGCCACCGCAGCCTCGACCTGCTGGGCTCCGGCGATCCTTCCGCCTCAGCCTTCCAAGAGCTGGAACTACAGGCGCGCGCTACCACGCCCGGCTGATTTTTTGATTTATTGTAGAGATGAGGTCTCGCCAAGTTGCCCAGGCGGGTCTCGAACCCGCGAGCTCAGGCAATCCACTCACCTCGGCCTCCCAAGGCGCGGGATTACAGGCTGAGCCACGGAGCCTGGCTTATTTTTTATTTTATTGTAGAGACAAGGTCTCGCCAAGTTGCCCAGGCGGGTCTCGAACCCGCGAGCTCAGGCAATCCACTCACCTCGGCCTCCCAAGCGCGGGATGACAGCCTGAGCCACGGAGCCCGGCTCATAACACATCTTTACAAGGCACCCATGGAGCACTTCAACAGCACAGTCATTGCGCACAATCGCATACAAGCTTTGCAGCCAACACATATATAGCTGGTCTCGAACTCCTGGCTCAAGCAATCTTCCTGCCTTGGCCTCCCAAAGTGCTGGGATTATAGTTGTGAGCTACTGCACCTAGCCTTGCAGTCAGGATCTTAACTGCACCCAACTTTCTCAGGACCATAGGATGATATTACATGGACGATATCCTCCTCTGGGGACAATCATTTGACATACTTGTCCAGGTCATACAAATAGAGCGCTCACAGGAATGATCACAGAATAGGATGGGTTACTGCCCACCCGTAGTAGACCTGCCACTTTGGTTACATTCCTAAAAATTACTTGGTATTCAGTGAGTGCTCCACGCCTGACACTGTCTATAAGTAGCCTGCCTGCCACAGTCTCTGGTTGTTCTCTCCATTCTCAAGTGCAACCCCATGGGCCCCTGCGGAGCATGCAGGGTCCTCCTCCCCTGGGCTGTGAGTATATGTGACTCATAAACCACTGTCAATCTCATCTGTCCAGCGTCCGGTGTTGCTCGGGCCCTCCCATAACCCTCCCTCACGAGCAGGGTGAAGAAGAGGCAATCAAAACACATTCTCCTCTTGTTCCCAACATCACAGCACATTCCACTGTATTCATTCATCTGTCTGACATCTTACTAAACCTTTCAGACAGCAGACAGTGGGATTATCCTTGTCCTGATAGCTCACCCTCCCAAAGGTCAAACCTAAACCATTTCAGTGCTATTGCTCAAGTTCACTCGCAGTGAATGGCAAAGGAACTTGAAACGCACAGTAAACATGTAACATTCTTCAAAATGAGTTGTTAGGAAGGGACTTCCATTCTTAGGTTGTTTCATGTCTCTGTGAACTTTGGTTTCCCTATTCATAGTGAAAACCGTACAAAATGTGTTAAGTTGTTTTTGTTCCATCAGATTCTAATCTTCAGCCGCAGAATTCAAGGCTACGCTCTAAACTTGAAAGGGGACAGAAATAAAATAAAATTTCAGCATCATGTAAATGTTTAGAGTTATAAAGTCTTCAATAGAGAACCATTTGACCCAGGGCTCAAAAATCAGGATGAAGCGAGGGAATGATTGATTCATCCATTTATTTTTTGCATTCATTAACATTCATTCACCTACTATGTGCTGGGCAAGGGACTATTTGAATATGTATATTCCAATACTATGTATATTCATATACTACTTGAATATGCATATTCAGAACTGCCTCATATACAATTCTAGCCAGAGCAAAGGACATTTTTCCCCCCCTTAATAGTGTTATCTGGGCCAGGCTCGCTGGCTCAGCCTGTAACCCCAGCACTTTGGGAGTCCGAGGCTAGTGGATTGCCTGAGCCTGCAGATTCAAGACCAGCCCGGGCAACTTGGTGAGAACCCCGTCTCTACAATAAAATAAAATAAAAAACTAGCAAGGTGCAGTAGCACACGCTTATAGTTCTGGCTACTTGAAAGGCTGAGGTGGAAGGATCACCAGAGTCCAGCAGGTCAATGCTGGGGTGGCCGTGAACGTGCCACTGCACTCCAGCCTGGGCGATGAAGTGAGACTCCAACTCAAAAAAAAAAAAAATAGTATTGTCTGAGAAGTTTTAAACTAAGAGTGTGATCTTTTACTAAGGTTTTACCATGATATCTTTTTAAAGCTAGAGCGGCAACCATCTGGCCCTGGCTTGTGTTTCTCTAAACATAGGCACTCATGTATGAATCACCTGGGCTGCTTGTTAACAATGCAGATCGAGGCCGGGCTCGGTGGCTCAGCCTGTAATCCCAGCACTTGGGGAGGCCGAGGTGAGTGGATTGCCTGAGCCCGCGGGTTCGAGACCCGCCTGGGCAACTTGGCAAGACCTCATCTCTACAAGAAATCAAAAAATTAGCCGGGCGTGGTAGCACGCGCCTGTAGTTCCAGCTACTAGGGAGGCTGAGGTGGGAGGTTCAAGAGTTAGAGCCCAGCCTAGGCAGCATAGTGAGACTCTGACTCTGGAAAAAAAAAAAAAAAAGAATTAGGTGGGGTTGAGGGCGAAAAATGTAGATTTGTGGGCCCCCTGAGATTCCAATGAAGGCAGGCCGAGGTGGGGGCCCAGCGAGGTCCATTGTTTTTGGGGGT
>CAUYQG010235118.1:0-46762 GCA_963574415.1 Tarsius wallacei | reverse complement strand
AGCCTTCTTAGTGTAAACTCTCCCCCTTCTCATCTGAAAACTCTTCCCCAACCCAAATGAAATCAAAGGACCAATGAGATGCAGCGGGGACTGGGGTGTTGAGGCTCACAGTGGAGATGGTCATTTCTCTATAAAAGGTAGGGAAGGGGCACAGGGAGAGAAGTTGTCGAGGCCAAGACCCACGGCAAGTATGGAGAAAGCCACACCTGGACAGCTGCAGGAAGCTACGAGCGGCCTCCCATCCCTGCTGTTCCTGACGCCCATGCTCCTAGGGCACCCTGGCTGCATCAATCTCCTGCCTGAGCAGCCCCTAGGGCAGTGTGTGACCTCGCCCACTAACCTTAGATCTCCCAAGGGCTGAGCCTCCAGATGGGGAGGTTGACAGTCCAAACTAGAGAGTAGCAGCTCCTGAGGAAGGCAGCCCAGCTGCGGGCCCCATGCAGCGGAGATCCCAGATAGACATTACTTTGGACATGATTCCAGTCAGCAAGCACCTCATCATTTCCGATGTCTTCTGCAGCAGGAGCCTGGGGGCCAGCAGGCTCAATCCAACTGTCCCAAGAGACTTGTCCATATAATGGGACTTGTCCTGGGAAGAGCTGCTTCATCCCTGGCACTGCTACTGGGAGGCACTTGTGGGAAATAAAGCAGAGTGGCCCCTGGGCATCCTAAAGGATGTGTCCAGAGGAAAGGGAAGTCCTCTTATCTTATCTGCAGAGCTGTAAGCTGAGAGACTAAATATATTTCAGTATCAGCTGCCTGCGTACCTGGTTACCCTTCATGTGAGCTTCGACTTATGCAGATGGAGAGGGGGAGATGAGAGGGAAGGGGAGATGAGAGGGGAAGGGGAGTGGGAATGGGAACCTTTCACTCTGCAGCCACAGAAGATCCATGACATCACCAAAGGCTCATGCTGACCCTCTGTGTCCCCTCTTCTGCCTGAGATCTCACAGAGAGGAGATAAATATGCTGTCTTAGAATCTGTCTCCTGAGGGATTTGAATATTAAAACTACCCCCAGAACCCTCCAGAAAAGAAAAAGAAGACCTCTGTCCACAGAGAGAAACATAGTAGGAGATAACATGTGCTCGGAAGGACACAGAGGAAAGTATGAACTTTGGTCACCTTGAGGAGGGCAATGGGCTGCCTGGAGAACATAAGGAAAAGGATCCCTCCGCCAGCTCACACTTGTATCTTTTTATTTTTGTATCATGTTCAAGTACTCCTTAAGTTTCAAAATGTTTGAAAAGTGGCCAGATGTGGTGGCTCATCCCTGTAATTCCAGCACTTTGGGAGGCCAAGGTGGGAGGATTGCTTGAGCCAGGGAATTCAAGACCAGTCTAGGCAACATAGCGAGAACTTGTCTCTACAAAAACAAAAATTAGCTAGGCGTGGTGGCACGTGACTGTAATCCCAGACACTTGGAAGGTTAAGGCAGAAGAATTGTCTGAGCCCAGGAGGTTGAAGCTGCAGTGAGCTGTGATTATGCCACTGCATTCCAGCCTGGGCAACAGAGTGAGACCCCAACTCAAATATATAGAGATTTTTAAAAATAAAATGTTTAAAAAGCAAATAAAATAAAACATTTGAGGAATAGACTTGGTTTAACTGATCTTAAGAATGCTTCAGAAAACCAAATGTAAAAATCAATATTAAGAAAGATATTCAAAGATGAGTTAACCATGTTTCATGGACAATTTCAAGGGGATTTCTGTGCTTGTCACCAGGCCTGAGTGATCAGGTAGACTGCAAGCTTCCTGAGAAGACAGCATGCCTTTTGTTACCTACCCTATGACCTAGCCCAGACTCTTGTAGAGAAAATATGCTTAAGAAATACTAGATGCCTTTCAAAAATAAGTATTCAAAAATAAATATTTAGTACAGTAAACTATCTGTGTCAAAACGTGCCAAGAATACACCATGGGAAAACAGCAGTCTCCTCCAAAAATGGCATCATCAGAAAACTGGATATCCACACACAAAAGAATGAAATGGGACTCCTATCTTATACCGCTCCCAAAAATCAAGTTGAAATGGATTAAAGACCTAAATGTCAGGCCTGAAACTGTAAAACTCTTAAGAGACACATAGGGAAAAGCTCCTCAACAATGATCTGAGCAATGATTTTTTGGATATAACCACAAAAGTAGAAGCAACAAAAGCAACAATAAACAAATGAAATCTTCTACACAGCAAAGGAGCAATCAACAGAATGAAACAGCAGCCTATGAAAGAAGGAAAATATTTCCAACCATGTATCTAAATAAGGTCTAATATCCAAAATATATCAGGAACTCATAGAGCGCAACAGCCAAATAATAATAATAAACTGATTTCAAAATGGGCAATGATTTGAGCCGACATTGTGCCAAAGATATACAAATGCTCAACAGATACACGAAAGGTGCTCAATATCACTAATCATCAGGGAAATGCAAATCAAAACCACAACGAGATAGCACCTCACACTTGTTAGTATGGCTGTTCTCAAAAAGACAAGAGATAAAAGGTGTTGGCAAGAACGTGAAGAAAAGGGATCTTTGTACACTGTTGGTAAGAATATAATTTGATATAGCTATTATAGAAACTAATACAGAGGGTCCTCAAAATATGAAAATAGGGCTATCATATGATCCAGCAATCTCTCTTCTGGGTATATATCCAAAGGAAATGAATCAGTAGCTTGAAGAGATATCTACACTCCCACATTCACTGCAGCATTATTCACAATAGCCAAAACATGGAGGAAGCAACCCGTGTCCACTGAGGAATGAATGGAATTTTAAAATGATATACATATATGGACCCATGTTCATTGAGGAATGAATGGAGTATATATATTTATGTGTATATATATGTATATATATATGTATATATATATACATACATACATACAGTGGAATATTATTCAGTCATAAAAAAGAAGGAGCTACTTGGAAGGCTGAGGCGGAAGGATCGCCTGAACCCAGCAGGTCGAGGCTGCGGTGGCCGGGAGCGGCCACTGCACTCCAGTCTGGGTGACTGAGTGAGACTCCAACTCAAAAAAAAAAAAAAGAAGGAAATCCTGCCATTTATGACAACATGGGTGAACCTTGAAAGCATTATGCTAAGTGAAATAAGTCACACAGGAAAAGACAGATACTGTGTATCTCATGTATATGTGGCATCTAAAAAGGTTAGAGCCATAGAAACAGAGTAGAATAGCAGTTGCCAAGGGTCAGGAGTTGGGAGAAATGGGGAGATGTTAGTCAGAGTACCAACTTTCTGTTAGAAGATGAAGAAGTTCTGGGGATCTAATGTACAGCAGGATGGCTATAGCCGAGAAATAATACTGGGCCAGGCTCAGTGGCTCACACCTGTCATCCCAGCACTTTAGGAGGCCAAGATGGGAAAATCGCTTGAGCCCAGAGGTTCAAGACCAGCTTAGACAACAAAGTGAGATCTCATCTCTACAAAAAAATTCAAGATTAGCTAGGCATGGTGATGCACATCTGTAGTCTTAGCTACTCAGGAGGCTGAGATGAAAGGATCGCTTGAACCCAGGAGTCTGAGGCTACAGTAAGCCATGATCACTCCACTGCAGTCCAGCCTGGGCGACAGAGTGAGATCCCAACTAAAACAAAAACAAAACTGTGCGATATACTTGAAATTTGCTAAGAGAGCAAATCTTAAATGTCTTCAACACACACACAGAAGGTAACCATGTAAGTTGGCATATGCATTCATTAAGTTGGCTGTGGTAATTGTTTCACAATGATTGTGGTAGTATTAATACATACATGGACGCATCACATTGTACACCTTAAATATATACAATCATCCCCAGTGTCCATGGGGGATTAGTTCTAGAAACCCCTGCAGATACCAAATCTCAGGATGATCAAGTCCTTTATATGAAATAATGTAGTCTTTGCATATAATCTACACACATTCTCCCATCTACTTTAAATCGCCTCTAGATTACTTGTAGTAACTAATACAATGTAAATGCTATAGAACTAGTTGTTATATTGTATTATTTGGAGAATAATGATAAGAAAAAAAACCTGTACATGTTCAGTGCCGACGCAACTATCATAGGCCTAAACACATTTTCAAATAGTGGTTGGTGGAATGCATGGATGTGGAACCTGTGGATACGGAGGGCCAACCATACAATTTTATCTGTCAATTATATTTCAATAAAGCTGAGGGGTGCAAATCCAGGGATAAATACATAAATGAAATATCCAGGCCGGGCGTGGTGGCTCAAGCCTGTAATCCCAGAACTTTGGGATGCCAGGGCAAGAGGATTGCCTGAGCTCAGGAGTTCAAGACCAGCCTCAGCAATTTGGTGAGATCTCATCACTACAATAAATCAAAAAATAAACCGGGCATGGTAGTGTGCGCCTGTAGTTCCAGCTACTTGGAAGGCTGAGGTGGAAGGATCACCCAAGCCCAGCAGGTCAAGGCTGCGGTGGCCGTGAGCATGCCACTACACTCCAGTCTGGGCAACACAGTGAGACTCCAACTCAAAAAAAAAAAAAGAAAAGAAATATCTACTTGAGTATCTCCTTTGTGGCAGGAGTGGGTAGGGGAAGGGGTGGAGATAGGTCAGGGAGCCTTCTCTTCTCTTCCATGTCTACTTCTCCCGGCCTAGAGTCTTCTTTTCTTTCAGTATTAATAGTAAGCTATGATTTTCAGCGAAGGCTATCAATAGTTCCTAGAAATAAATTAGCCAGGGTCATTCAAGAGTGATTTGTCAGGCCAGGCATGGTGGCTCACCCCTGTAATCCCAGCATTTTGGAAGGCTAAGGTGAGAGACTTGCTAGAGCCCATGATTTCAAAACCAGCACAAGCAACATAGCAAGACCTCATCTCTCCAAAAACTTAGCCAGCTGTGGTGATGCACGCCTGAAGTCCCAGCTACCCGGTAGGCTGAGGTGGATGGATCATTTGAGCCCAGGAGGTCATAGATGTGGTGAGCAATGATCATGCCATTGCACTCCAGTCTAGGTGACAGAGTAAGACCCCCAACTTTAAAAAAAAAGAGTGACTTGTCCTCTTGGTCTCCAGAAAACAATAAAAGTCTTGAGATCAACCCCATGATCCTATATCCTCCCAATCAGAACAGTGAGTTATCACATGGCCATAGCTCTACGAATACTTTTATTTGGATTTGTTTTTCCAAAAAGAACATGTTTCTCAGGCAGCAATCTTAATAAATGCAAGTGGGCTCCATTTCTTGGCTTTGCGGTAATGAAAAATTAATTACCATACTTTACAAGTAATAGTTTCTACTCACAGCACTGCCATAGAAGTAAATATATCATAAATAGTTACTATTAAGCCCATGGCTGGTGGATTGGGCAGCCTGTCGTCCATAAATCCTTTTTTCAACAGACATGTTATTTCTTCTAGGGAACAAACAGATTTGTTTTAGATCAGAGAGTCAACTGACAGATGGCCTTTGTAAAAACACACCATTTGTATAAATAAATTATAGTTTCACTATGGTATTCTGCATTTGTGGGTTTGGAAAATCAATGCCCCCATTCTCTAGAATGGGCCTAAACAGTAAAGAGCAATTTTGTTTAGGTGTGAGGTCACATTGCACAGATCTGCCAACACAGATGCTAAAGTCCGAATTCTCTAGATGCTTGCTGCCACTTCCCATCACAATTGTCACAAAGAACTCTGCCTGGAGGTAACGGGATGATCTTTCAGAGAGCTCTGTAACAGTTCAGAGCAAGTTACCAACTGGCACACTCCCGTCAGCTCTGGGTTCTGTTTCCATTAAACTTAATGATACCACGTGCCTGATTTTCCTAACCACAACTTTGCATAATTGTGGCTGACAACGTATTTGTCTTAAAAACTTGAAACACGTCATTCTTCTTTACAATATAGTTCCGTGGTTAAATGCTACACATTTGGTAGATTCCTTTAAAATCCAAACTATTCATTCTGAGCACATTGGAATCTCAGTCACTACTCACCTTGTAAGGTATACACATGAAACAGACACATCAAATATTTATTGATTTATATATAGATATATATAATAGGTGTGCATCTATACGCATAAACCCACTCATGCAAATCCCCTTTTCCAGAACCAAAGGTTCAGGACTTAGTATCAAAAAGGACAAATGAGGGGAATCTCACAAAATTTATTCATTAAAAAATTGTGACTTATTCTTACCTGTTTAAACTTCAGTCACCTTCAAAGTACTCTCAGTTTGATGCAATACACCTAACAAGATGCTTTTTCCACTGCTCAAAAGAGTTTTTGAACTCATCAATTTTGATGCCTTTTAGAGCCTCTGCCATTTTTTGTTTCACCTTTTCCACATAGGCAAAACATTTCCCTTTGAGAAACTTTATTCATCCAAGAAATTTTAAAAAGTCATTTGGGGTGAGATCAGGTGAATACGGAGGATGGGGCATGAGGGTCATGTCATTTTTGGTCAAAAACTGCTGAACACTCAAGCGCAGTATGGGCAGGTGTGTTGTCATGATGGAAGAACCAGTCTCCTGTTTGCCACAACTCGGGATATTTCCTCTGTAAATCATGATGCAACCTTCTCAATGCTTCCAGATAAAAACTTTGGTTGACCGTTTGATTCAGAGGAACAAATTCTAAGTATACTACAAGGGTTCCACCCTCCAAAAGATAATTTTAAACTTTTTTGGGTCTCCCCTTGTATATTGGCTGTCTGTGGTAGTGCATGCGTGTAATCCCCGCACTTTGGGAGGCTGGGGCCGGAGGATTGCTTGATCCCAGGAGTTCACATACAGCCTAGGCAACATAGTGAGATCTGGTCTCTACAAAAAATCAAAAAGTTAGCTGGGCATGGCGTGTGCCTGTAGTCCCAGCTACTTGGTAGGCTGAGGTGGAAGGATCGCCTAAGCTCAAGGCGGCAGTGAGCTATGATTGTGCCACTGTGTTCCAGCCTGGGTGTCAGTGTGAGAGTTCTAACTCAAAAAGGCAGGGGGGAATATATTTGATATTATTTCTAAAGGACCAGGATGAATAAAATATTTTGTTAGGCATTCATTTTAGCCAGAGATCTAAAGTATCAACTTTGTTGGCATAATGATTACCTGTATGTCCTTTAATTCTTTAAGGGCACTCTGTAAACGATTAAGACCCTAAAGTTGTCAGTTGTGGTTGAGGAAATAAAAGTTAACATGTTCAAAAATTAATCATGTTTACTGTTCAAAATATAACAACAGGAAAAATGTTTGCACGTTTCTAGTCTTAAATTTTTTTTGGTCAGATTTCCTAGTATTTTCCTAGTTATAAAGGTGGTTTTGGAAGCTGTATTTATTCTTCAGCATGGTGGGATACTGTTTAGATTGATGCCTTGTCTGCATTCATAACCTCAAGCTCCCAAGATGCTATTTAGAGTTATGCCAGTTGGTGCCTTGATAAAATTAATACAGCGTCTAGAGTTCCTAACTTACATCCAAAGAAGTGCTTAAACCAATGATTTCCATCTGCTTCTATGACACTCCCAGGGAATCTCAGGTTACTTCAAATGAGATCAGAAATTCTCAGATAAAATTAATCTGGGTATAAAAATCTTACACACATATACTTCCGTATGCCAGATATAAATATATTCCTATGTGCACATAGTCCTTCTGGAAGAGTCAAAGTCAGAAAATTAATAAGGTAATTGCATACTAAGATCCTAGAAGGGTAAGATGATCACAAATTATAATATGAATCATAAACTAATCATAGAAAATAAAACTCCACTCAATTTATACAACATCATAAAGTTGGATCACAATGAAAAAAAAAGTTTTAGGGGTCAAAATCGATGAAGCTATTTTTGAAATCGATGATTTTGCAGATGAACGACTTGCAGACCCAATGGGATCTTCATCTGGTTGCATGGCTGATTCCTTTGCTCTACTTTTTTTCATCTCTAAATTATGCTTCATGCCTATCTCTAAATGGAAAAGCAGTTAATCCTGCTTCTCAATACAATTTTTTAAGACATCCTTGTTGTAATGAAGTCAACTCACAATCAATACTTGTATTTAAAATATTACGCACACACACAGGTCAAGGGTTAAGAAAAGGTCTTCAGTGCAATTGTAACAAACCAAACCTCCTGTAACTAGACTGTTCACTGATTCCCCTGAGGATATGCATTGGGAGGGGCCCAAGGGGTTCCCTGGACTCAGATCATGTGACCAAGTAAAAAAATTCTTTACTTAAAGTAAATGCTTTAGTCAGTGATTAAGAGCATGAACATGTCACTTCCTAACTCTATAACTATGGGTAAGTTTTTCATCCACTCCTTGGCTCAGTTTCTCCATCTGTAAAAAGGAGAAAATAGTGCTTACCCCCAAGGAATTGCTGTGAAGACTAAATGAGTAAGGATAAAGTACTAGTACCATGCACATAGTAAATAATCAATAAGTATAAACTCTGCCAGGTGCAGTGGCTCACGCTATAATCCCAGCGCTTTGGAAAGCCAAGGCTATAGGATTGCTTGAACCTAGGAGTTCGAGACCAATCTGAACAACATAGGGAGAACTTGTCTCCACAAAAAAAAAAAGAAAAAAAAATTTTTTTTAATTAGCCAGGCATGGTGGCTCACATCTGTAGTTCCAGCTTCTCAGGAGGCTAAGGTGGAGCTTTGGAGGTCAAGGCTGCAGTGAGCCAGGATTGTGCCACTGCACTCCACTCTGGGTGACAGAGTGAGACTCTGACTGAAAATAAATAAATAAACGTATGCAATATTATGCAATACTAGCTTAGTGTTAGATTTTTATGTGTTAAATGTTCGGTATTAAATATTCATAATTTAACTAGGCCTGCATACTAGGAGGCATATTTGCCCCCTATACATCCTGAAAAGTTTGGAGTTGGTGGGAACTGCTTTGGCTGGGTATCTGGACATGCACTGGTGGCTTGACCACCTGAGCACCAGATTTCTTCCTATAACAAAGAGATTGGACCAGGTGAACTCTATAATCCCTTCTAAGAACTAAAGTCTTATGGAGTTGGCCTCCATCTTGATTTTCTGAATTGCAACAGCATCATGTATTTGAAGAAACCAACCAGTATGAAATGGAAGAATCTTGACCAGCAAATATCCTAGACCCAGTCTTTCTCAGGATGGCACTTAACAAAATGCTAGGATGAATCAAGTTACATCAAATTCACATTAAAATGACCACATATACAATTTTTATTGGGAAACTTCAGGAAGAATGTGAATCTAATATCTACTGATGAATTATTCAACTATATTTCAGTCTGCCTGGCTGATTGGGTGACAGAGTATTTTTCAAGCACTCCTAGAAGGCTCATGAACTCTCTTGAATGTTGGCCTGAAGGTTATTTCTGGTGAAGAATGGACACCATCATGTATAAGAAAGGAGATAGGCACTTTCTTTAGGAAAGGGAAAAGACACCATTATGGAATGCCCCAGGGGATCATTTGAAACCCTTTAAATATTTTTTGGAAAAAGAGGTCTTTATCCTGACTGGATATCTGACCTGCAAATACCTTCCAAGACAAAGAACAGTGAGGTCACACACAGAGAGTTTAAGGCTTAGGAAGAAGAGTGAAGGAAGCCCCAATAAACAGAGACTATTGAGTTCAGGGAAGTTTGCGAAGCCAAATGAGATTTAAGTTGAGGTTTATTCACACCTTTATGATACATGCGTGATTTAGGAGAAACTGAACCGAAAGATGGCTGATTTCTCAGCAAACACATTGCTTAAAATGCGTATGTTCTGAACCTAAAGTGTCATCTATAAATGCCAGCCATTGCCACGATTAACTAGTAGAGATGCAGAGGGTGGTATTTGAGTGCTTCCCAATCAGGCAACCAGAGGTTTTCAGTCACCCCAAAGTCCCCATTGCCTAAACAGTTCCAAGTTTAAGGCAGCAAATATACACAATATTACCAAATGTAACAGCTTTGAAAAACATTAGTTTGGTCAATGCTGGTGACTTCCGCTTTCACTGGTTTCTTTTTCTTGAAGAGATCAAAATGTTGCTTCTCACAATCCTCTGACTCATCAAGGAGATATCAAAGGAAACATGAATGGTCCATAGCCAGTTAGCATTTCCCACTGAAATAAACAAAGTCCTCTGACTCCCCTCCAGTCATGAAGCCCTTGCCAACATCTCACTATACAAAGACAGACTGGCGTGGGAACGCAGTAACTGCCAATGCCCATGATCACACCTGATACTGTACACCACATCCTCATAAAAATGCATTTTCTAGAAACGAATAAAATTGTTCCTTAAGACAATAGTTTCGTGCTCATCCAAATACCCACTGGGTTATTACACATTAACACACCGTAAAGCAACCCAATTAAAAATTATGCCCCTGCACATCTTCTCACCCACCAAAACATACATCTGCTACTCCAAATATTACGCAACGCTGGAGTCTAAATCGGCCTTAATTTATTAAAGGCCGACGGGCATGGATATAAATTCTCAATTCTTGGGGCTGTGGCCGCCCTATGCTGCCTTCCCAAAGGTGGACACAAACGTGAACGTGTTATTATTTAAGGCCACGGGAACAACGAAGGTGGCATTTTTCGCATTCACCTTCTCAGGCTCTCCCCAGAGCCGCCAGATGAACGCCCACGCCACCTTCTCCCTCCAAAGGTGCATCCGGCTAACGGGAGACTCCGGATCGTGACCTTAGCGCCTCCGTGCCCAATCTCCGGGGAAAGCCTCATCCTAGCAAGTGGCCCCGGCGCGGCCAGCAGAGCCGCCTCCTACGCGGAGGCCGCGCGGTTTCATCATTAATGTTCCTGAAGGACAATAGCTCATCAAGCCCCACCGAAAGCCCCGGACCCGTCGCGGAGCCTGGGCTGGCGGGGGATGAGGCTGAGCGACTCCTCCTAGAGGTGGTTATGTGGAGAAGGAGCAATCCCTTCTCCCTCCTCCTCCTCCCCCCGCTACTATCCGCGGCCCAGAGAACTGCCGCTTGCCGCCATTGACACGCACAGATAGAACCCAAAGAAAGGCAAAGAGTCCTGCCCGGCACCGGCGCCGCGCGGGCCGAACCTGCGCCCGGGGAGGGGCGCGCAGAGGGCACCGGGCGCCCGGATCTGGCGGCGCAGCACCAGGTGAGCCCGCCATGGCGATGGCATTATTGTTTAGGGGGCTCCGGGGTCTGGAAACAAAACGCGCCGCCGGGGCAGCGCAGGGGCCGGAGAGAGCCACCCCTGCCCCTTCCCCGACCCCCCGCGGGCGCACCCTCGATAGCCGACCTACCCCCTGCAAAAAAAAGAAAAAGAAAAAAATTAATAAATCGAGCCGCCCAACTTGCTTCCTCGAGAAATAAAGGGGGGCTTGCTAAAGAAGTGGTCAGATGCCCACGGCCGGCGAGGGGCCGGGGGCATCGAGAGCAATGAGGCAGGGAGGGGGAGAGGATGCGGGGTCCAGCAGCGGGGCCCGGGCGAGGCTGGACCCGCAGGAAGAGGAGGGCTCCCGGGGATGCGGAGTTTGGGGCGCAGAAGAGGGAGGAGGGAGGCGCCCGGCCGAGGGGGACTGGGCGGGGGGCGGGGGGCTGCGCAGGGGCCGCGGGAGCCCGGGAGGGCCGCCCGGGGGCCTCCGAGGGTGCCCGGGCCGGGCGCCGGCCGCTCCGGGCTGACAATGGAGGGGGCGCGGAGGAGCCGGGCGGAGGGCAGGGACGGGGGTCCGGGGGCGAGCGCGCCGGGGAAGGTCAGGCCGGGGACGCGGGGCGGCGGGGGCGAGGGCCGGCGGCTGCCGCGCGGCCACCCGAGCTCCGCCGGCGGGCGTGCGCCCCGGGGCCGGCGCGGAAGAGGGCGCGGGGCCGGGCACTCCCCTCCGGTTCCCTTTCCGGGGCGCCCGGTGCCGACGCGCGCTGCGCTTTCGCCGGGAAATGGCGGCCCCTCTGTGGCTCGCCCGGGCAGGACGGCTCCTGCTTTGCGCGGGAAAAAAAATGATAATAATAATGAAAAGGGAATAAAAGTAAAGTGGCTGCGGCGCAGGAAAGGGCTGTGCCGGCCGCCGGACGTGGCGCGTGGCGCGCGCGGGGCGCGGCGGGTGGGGACCAGCCCTGCCTCCCCCAGCGCCCAGCCCGCAGTCCCGGCGCGCCCTAGTCCCAGCCTCCCGGATCGCCCCCGCGGGTGTCCTCCCCCGCCTATCCTCGTGGGGGCGCCCTCAGCTCCTGCCCTCTTTGTTCTTCACAACAATGGCCCAAGGGGCATTGGTCCCCCAAGGGCCAAGGAAGCCTCCTTCAATAGGAGTTTCCCGTCTCTTGAAGTGGGCCACCGTGGGCCTGGGTTAGGCCTGGTCCTTGACGGGTTTGGGGGGTTTTTTTGCAACGGCCCGGGGATGGGTGAAGGGATGAAAGGGGCGAGGAGAAATGAGCTGAGAAACCAAAGCGCGGGTCCCTGAGTGTTGGGGGCTGGGGGCCGTGGGAGCCACGGCTCTGCAGCCCTGATTGTGAGGGCAGTTCCCTATCACAACAGCCCCAGGGACTGAGGTGTCAGTCCAGCCTCTGTCCAACCCAGAGGAATTCAACATTAGGGCCCAGTTCTAAGCCACGCAGACCCCAGGAGCCCCCAGGGCGATCAATCCACCGTAGCAAATGGTTTCCTCACTTTCCTCATTTGTGTTTGTTTTGAAATACAATTGTGCCCTCACTGGGCAGCACAGTTGCTACTGAAACGGTTCAATAGGTGAGAGAAAAAGAAAACATCATTAAGAGCGAGCATTTGTCTTCATTTATGTTGTTTCAAAACTACACGTAATTCTCCACCCGTTTTTAAACTCTTATTTTCAAACTAAATGTTAAGAGCTCCAAGATTTGGAACCGTGCTGGTGATTTTTAGAATTGCTTTAGTCCATGATGATCATATAAATAAATAAGGCACTGCCTCATGGAAAAGTTTATCTTGAATCGCTGAATTCACGTCTTTAAAACCCGTCTTTGCTGTATCCAAATTTCGTTTTACAACATGCCCAGTTCTCCTCTTCCCTGTCTTCTCCTACCCCACCACATCTCCATTCATTTCGACATGTCCAGACTCTAGACATTATTAATGATTTCCTGTTTCAAAATTCCATGAAAGAATTGATCTCCTCGGATCCAGAATGTCCCAAAGATTCTGACCCTTCTCCCTCATCATTCTGCCCTCCGTCTAGTTCCCAGGGTTTCTGAGGCGCCTTTGGTCTGCTGTTTCCCAGTGGGTGGGACACCCTGCTAGCTATTGTCTGAGACAACCACATCTGTTTTCACTGCCTCCTGCCAGCAAAGCAGGAGGTGAATCCTGTCTCAGGCAACTTTCAATAAAAGATATCTGTAACTTGTTCAGGGGAAGGGATGTGCAGAAATTCAACCAACTTTCTTAAGAATGGTTTTCATTCTTAAGAAATAATGTCCAAGTCAGATGCAATCTCCGTCAGTGCTTTTGAAAAGTGTGTATTGCCCAGAGATGAACTTGTGGTTAGAGATCGTTCAACAAACACCCACTGAGCACCAATTCTTAAACACTTCTGGATGGGGAAAGAAATGAGAGAAGATATAAGAGAGTCATAGGCCCTGCTCTCACAGAGCTTACCACCCCAAGCCTGGGATATAAAATATCAGCGCAGGTAAAACAAGGGAAAAGGTGATGTCGGCAACCTGGTGGGAACACAGGTACTTTCATCTAGTGCTGACAGGTGTGTAAGTTGATATGACCTATTTGAAGGGAAGTTTGGCACTATTAATTAATAATGTGCATATTCTGTGACCCAACATTCCATTTCTTGGGATGTAACCTAAAGAAGCAGGCGTACACGTGCTCAGCATGTATAAGAATGTTCATTGCAGAGTTTTGGTAGTTCTGAAATTGAAAACAACCTCACAGCCATAAGTAGAGAGTGGCTAACTGTTACATCTGTCTTCTGGAATATTAGGCAGCAGTTAAAAAGAATGAAGCAAGTCTATATATGCTGAGACATAATAAGGTCACCAAGATACACTATTAATGAAAAGAGTAAATTGCACTTACTTACTATATGGTACTATTGATGTAAAAACAAAATAAGCCTATAGCTTTCTATAAGTAAAAGTGCATGCATAAATGGACAGAAAATGTAACCTGGAGGACTTGTCAAGAAGGGCTTTAGTCATGTCATTCATGTCCACTCATAACCATTGGTATGATATTTGAAATGTTACAGTTAGAATTGATGTATATATTGCATGGATAACTAAATACAGCTAATAATTTAAAAGCAATTGATAATGTGTAATGAAAATCACAAATAGAATGCTACAACAAATTTTAAAGGGAAAACAGAATTTTAGACGGGAAGGGATGGAATTGTAGTTGGCTTCATAGAGAACGTAGCAGAATTTGGATGGAGACGGGGCATGGGAACAAGGCAGGTAGAAGAAAGCTTGGTGCAGACACTGTGCCCTAGCTACCTTCTCCTCTTTCCTCAACATATATATGTCGACTCCCTTTCAAGACTGAGAGGCCTGGCCTGGCCTACCAAGGTTCAGGCTGAAGAGTGAACTAACAAAACACTCTCAGTTTCTTTCATTGCTATGATCTATGAATGTCTTAAATTAGGTATTTAGAAGGAAGAAAAACAAACCAGTAGACAAGAATATGAGTTCTAATATGGCACAGGAAGGTGGTGTTTTTTGTTTGTTTTTGTTTATTTGGTTTGGTTTTTTGGGGTTTTTTTGTTTGTTTTTTTGAGTTGGGGGTCTCACTCTGTTTCCCAGTCTGGAGTGTAGTGCCATGATCATGGCTCACTGCAGCCTCCAACTTCTGGGCTCAGGCAATCCTTCTACTTCAGCCTCCCAAGCAGCTTGAACTACAGGTGAGTGCCACCACGCCTGGCTACTTTCTTAAATTTTTTTGGAGATAAGGCCTCACTGTTTCCCAGGCTGGTCTCAACTTCTAGGCTCAAAAACAACCCCGCCTCAGCCTCCCAAAGTGCTAGTATTACAGGCATGAGCCACTGCCCTTGGTCAGAAGGTGGTATTTTTTGAAGGAATGTAATGAAATGCTTGAAAAATGGGGGATTTTTTTTTCTCCTGGGTGCACACTGGGGTGTCTGTTGGGAATTAGGTTGGAGGGAAAGAGCAGTGTTTGAAAAGATAATTCATCCCCCCAAAAAAAAAATCACAAAAGGAAACTCAAAATGCTTTTGAAACAAAATGTTTATTCATTCACATGTTTAAAGAATTTTTATTAAATGTCAGCTATGTACCTAACACTCTACTAGGTGCCATTGGGGAGTAGGGGTGAAACATGCAACAGAGAAACAGCCCAGACCAGAGTTCGAGAATCTGGGATAAGGGAGCTGCATCTAGGGCTGGTCTCACATAGAGTGTGTGCCCTTTCTAACCCACACTTTTCATTGTAGCTAAAATTGGTAAAGAGGGTACTACGTGATCGATCACCCCAGTTTATTCCAGTTTAGGTTATCATTTTTTGAAATCCAATGATTCCCACATTGGAATGATTGTGAATTCTCAAGCTGATGGAATTTAGAGAATATAGAATTAGGCTTGGGGCCAGAGTTTGGGGGAGAGGGTTCCAAAAGTGCCCCGCCTGGGGAAAACAAAAGTATTTGCTGTCATGAGAGTTCGAAGTAGATTGTTGCTCCCAGGTTTTCCTAGGGTTAAACTGCCATCTCCACCCTTTTATGCTACCTCCTAAGGTCAATGTGGGAAATGAATTTGACTGAGTTTTAAGCCCCATGTTGTTCTACACACAACTTCAAGCACTATAGTATTGTCGTAGCAGATTTTGAAATCGAAGGACAAATAGAAATATGCCCAAGAAAATGTCAGACTGCATTCTGTGAAAAGTTCTCTATAATGGTTTTTGTGTGGAAATAAATCATAATGTTTATTAAATGTCTACTACCTTTCCAGCAGTATTCCAAGCACCCTATATGTATTAACTCATTTAATTCTGACAACAGCCCCATAGGTAGGTACCATTACTATACCAATCTCACAGAAAAGAAAAAGGAGATTAAGAACATGCCCAGAGCCACCACGCAAGGGACTCCAACCCAGGCAGCCTGACTTCACAGCCCTACATCCTTATGCTCCTGCGGTAAGAACAAGGCACTCCTAGCTTTCCAGTGATTCTCAGACTATGCTCATTTTAATATTAGTGCATGCAAATTTTGCTTTTCAAAACTCCTTTTTTATATCACCATTTTATCTGACTGTAACAAATGAAAGATAAAGAATATGAGACTTAGTCACATAACCCTGTACGTTAAACTGCCTTGTCAAAAAGTATTAAATAAGATAAATTTGGTGGTTTCTCTGAAGCCCTTACTGTTCATTTATCCATCTGGCCATCCATCATACTTTGCCCGATTTATTTGACTGGCATTGCCAATTTGGACTTGGAATGGACTAAGTAACTCAAGACAAAATTCTCATGCTTTGACAGAAACGTGTGTGGAAATATGCGTAGACCACCAGCTTAGGGACGTTTACTCCGGCTGATACTGCGATGTTAGAAGAGTTAGCTACATTGACCATATGAGGGGAAGGGATTCCGGTGAAAACCGGAAAACCTGCTAGGCAAATTCTAAAAGAGCTATGTAACACTTGACCATATTTTTTAACACAGAATTACAACACATGATCTGACTAAAGATTTGGGGGTTGTTTCTGGATATGAAAGGCAGTCCTGATGATAGAGTTTAGATGCCTAAATTTGGGATGTTTCCATGGCAACAGGACACAAGTAGAATAAGATAAAATCAAACTTACCCTGGAACCCAGGCCCTGTGTTTACTGGGCTGGTACTACTAATGGTGTGTATATCAGAATTTTGTAACTTGTATTTTGAGCTGCTTTCACTACTCAATGAAACCATTAAAATTAAATAGTGGTGGTGGACCACAAAGAAGTAAATTCCAATAGCTTATACAATACGCAATATAAACTTTTAGGTCAGATGATAATTCACTTGGGTTCCCCATCGGAGTGGTAGAGTTCCACATTGAGCAGTCTTATAGAATTTCAATGAAGTGATCACCTACTCAAGTGTCCCTTCCTCCTCACTAACCTGAGTTTTCACCTGGTTGTTTTGTAGCAAACAGTGTAGATCATTGTTTTGGGGTGGAAAAAAAGCAGCCCTAGAAACCAAATAAAGCAGGTTTTCCTGGTCCAGTTTTTTTCTTTTCTATGGTGATTGTGGATGATGAAATAGTGACTGCCAAGGAAAGATCCCCTGGATGTGACTTAGTCTATCCCATTGTTCCATCTCTGTGAATGCAAGTGACAGACGGGACTCAGAAGGAGTCACATTTTGAGCATCTTCTTGGATCACAGCATCTTACAGGTTGAAGAGGACCTCAGAAGTCAGCTGGTACAGGGGTTCTCAGGAAGGCTCAAGGCAGGAAAGGTAGGGACCAAAGGTGGGGACCAAGTCTTCCAGGTTCCCACATACCTCCCCATTCCAGCCAAAACAGCTCCCCCTCCATCTGTTTTAGGTCTTAGCACTCCTGTACATTTTTGTTCAGGCAAAAAAGGGCCACAAGCTGGTCAGTGCAGAACGGGAGGCCCCCTCCTCAGTCCACTGCACCTTCCATTCTACCACCCATGATGCCCCCTGGAGGTTTAGCTGACTTCACCCACAAAGAAGATGATGTAGCATGGCCAGTGACAGCCCTTTGCTGGTGCAGCTGATATAATGTGCCAGGGTCCTAGGGTTATGGGGATCCACAAATGCAAAACCAGGGAACAACACTGCCTGTCAATGGCACAGAACACTACAACTGGAGCAAAAGGCCCAAATCACTTGTCCCCACAGTATAGCCACTGCCTGAAGACTGACAGCAAGGAGGGCAGGGTAGTGAGGCACAGGCAGGGGGAGGGAGGGAGGAAGAGGGACCTGAGAACAGCTGCCTCTGCTTCCAGCACAGTCTGTTGTTCTACCTTTGAAAGAGACAACTGGCCCTTCAGTTGCCAGCAGCCATGGATGTCTCTGGAGGCCGCTGGTAAATCAGGCACACCAGGGTCTACGGCCCACCTGCTGTCTGGTACTGGAACACTCACCCCCAACTCCCAAGGTACCTCCCCACCCCCTCACCCTTGCGTCCACTCACTCCCACCTGAGAAACTCATCTTGGCTCAGACAAAGGCAGTCCCCTGCTTGGAGAAGTGGAGAAACCTCTGCTTACAATAGTAAACTGTACTACTAATTTGAAACCATTCGATTTGGAGGAAACAAGATAGTTTGCCGACTGTTGCAATTTGTCAATTCTCAAAGAGCAAAAAGACAAGAAGAGACCAGGCTGGACCTGGTGAGGCTGTTGTTTTTATTTTTTATTTTTCCATGGAAAAAATAGATTCAGAAGGGCAAACCTGTTCATTTTCTGGTTGACTTTCTTTTTTTTATTTTTTGAGTTGGAGTCTCGCTCTGTCATCCAGGTTGGAGTGCAGTGGCACGCTTCTGGCCACCGCAATCCTTCTGCCTCAGCCTTCCAAGTAGCTGGCAATCCTTCTGCCTCAGCCTTCCAAGTAGCTGGAACCATAGGTGTGCACCACCATGCCTGGCTGATTTGTTTGTTTTATTGTAGAGACGAGGTCTCGCCAACTTGTCTAGGCTGGCCTCGAACCCGTGGGCTCAGGCAGTCCTCTCGCCTCTTCCTCCCAAAGTGCTGGGATTACAGGCATGAGCCACCACACCCTGCTTCTGGTTGACTTTCTTCTGGGGTGCATTACTAAGTCAGCTTCAAGGAAAATTATTATTATTTTTATCCATTTCTCATCCAAGTAGTACCACAGGTGGCCAAACATATTTATATTAGAAAATAGCATAAGGCTAATAATGAAGAAACAAACTTCAGTATATATCAACAACTTCTGCTTTTCTCTTAAAAAAAAATAAAATAAAACCATCACTCAGGTTCAACAGAGACAACAAAACCTGTTAAAAAATCTCAGTACACTGCAGGAGCAGCAAATACCCTAACTTCACCCTGCTTGTGCCCGCCGGTGCTCTGCCCCCCACCACACACCCTCTGCCTCTGAATTACAAACAACGTGCTGGCAGTTGAGCTTCCCACTCCACGAGATATTTTTTTAAAAGGGAATGATTTGTTATCCAATAGTATAATTTAAATAAATTGGATTAATGCTTGGTTCTAGCATTCATGGTTGGTTAATTTGGTTAATTTGATTCACGTGTCATTTTGATGAAATTGCATTTGATATAGCTCTTTACATTATAAATTGTTAATGTGCTTTAACATATATGACGATAAAATTATTGACTATTCTCATTCACTTAAAGGTGGCCTTGAAAGAAAATGGTTTGGAAAGTATTACTTGTGCTGTAATGATTTGCCCTTGGAGTTCATAAATGGAAGTGTAATAGAGCAAGTGATTTAGCTGGTATTACTGAAAATGGTTTTTACAGCTACAAAATAATGCTAACAAACTATTATTATTTTAATATAGTACTTAGGGTAACACACCAAAATATATTAGAATTCTGTTAGGTGTGAGGCTAAGTTTTTTTTCATATCCTTTAAGATATATTTCTACATATAGTTAACATGTTTATGTTGAATTCCCTTGTTTCCTACCTAGTTTCATTTCATTTCATCTCAATTTATTCTCCCAAAGGAGAGTTTTGAGCTGACAGAGTAAAGATGCTTCACTGCAGTGTCTCTGTCATTTTTCATAAATATTTACAATATAAAATATTCTGGCGCACAATACTACAGATTAGGGAAATATCATAGGGACTGAAAATGAATAAATTTCAGCAATTTAAAAACAGTACACACCTCCATTAGGAGGTGACACTATGAATTTCATGTTTATGAACGTATGGGAAAACAGTATTTAAATTTTTAAAAAATTCAATTCCATCATTAAAAAGCTATAAGTCCTCTAGATTCAAAATAATGTATGTATGAAAGCATTTTGATTTGTATATTTCTGGAAGAATGATCTCAAAAGAGTACTTTAAAATAAGCTGTCTTGTAATTCTAGATCCTTTGCCACCATCAAACCTCACCTGTGACATACTGGCCTATAATTACGGCTCCCGATCCTCAAATTACTGACTGCTTTCTCTTTTTAAAAGCCTCTCTACAGAAGCTTGACTGTAGGGAGGAAAAAAAAATGGTCATTTAAATCAGGATGCTAGAGGCTTCAAAGGGACCACCTTGCTGATTGGCTGAGAGCTTGTCATGGTCCTCATCAGTTTACAAGAAATAAAAATGTTGAGAAGTTGTTTGAGGAATAATAAATGGTTCACTGTTTATCAGCTCTTTATACTTGAAAAAGAACTTCTTTGAATAAAAGAAAATATTGGTCTAAAGAAACCAGACAATTTTGTCTTTATATGATCAGTGTGTTAAATAAAGTTTGCTGTTTCTCAACAAAAGCAGTTTATTCAATAAGGTCACATGCTTAGGATTTTTTCTTTCTTCTCCCTTCTGGGATCACAGTATAATTTTAAATACTGTTTATGGGAATGCCATATGCTGCAATTGTGCAAATACAGACACACGGAGTTGGATTCTATTATATTAATGAGTTTTATATCATCTCTTGATACAAAATTTTATATTCTCCAATTATCTCAAAACGAGTTAGTTTTCAATGACTCACCTGGTGATGAAAGTTTTTAACACGACATTATTACTCGTTTGTAAAACAGTTGAGCTGTTTCTCCTTGCCAACATTCTCACTTCTAGACCAATCCACAAATGAGGTTTGTTATGATGTCAAAGTAGTGACATTTTCAGTTTCCCATTCAAAATGATGGACTGTGCACATAAGTTTTTCTTTCAAACCCCTCCTTCTCTAGAGCCCACAGGGAAAAAAAATGGCAAAGAGGTACAAAGAAAATAAACACTTAAGAACAAAGGGGCAGGTGCCTGTGTTGATCAGCAGCAGATGAGGAATATCAAGAAATTTCCAGAAGATTGAAAGTGCATAGGAACACATGGACAACGTCAGAGGGGACGCGACAGCTAGGAATAATTAAGCAAGAGGGGGCTGCAGTGAAGAAGGGAAGGGTGAAAAGTGGGCATTCATTGAAGATCTGTTTCCAGAACAGCTACGTGAATTGTCCTCTCTCCCTCCCCTGCTCCTAACAGTTTCTGTCAATCTGGTGTTTGTCCCTCAAGTGAACAATCTTAGGGCTCCTCTCTAGAGCAATCAAACAACTGCAGGGCACATGCAGAATTTCTAGGATGGATATGACTCCACAAAATAAAGCTCCCTCATTCTGGCATTTAGGCGTTCTCAGTTCCTAACCGGGTACCCTAAAGTGATGTCTGCTAATTGGTATGTCCTACACATGTACCCAAAGGTCCCCAAACAGGAAGCATGCCTACCAATGATTGAGGAAAGCTCTTATAATAATCAACTTTGTCCTTCATTCTTAAATATGAATGCATAACCAAAGATCACCAGACAAGTTGACAAGAAAAGTCAACATGAAAGGGAAAGATTAAAATAAATAAATAGAACAACAGCCTGGCAAATCAATTCAGAGAACAGAAGATAACGTTAACACATTCTAGTGAGTTTTAGAGAGATCTGAAGACATGGTGCTTTCCTAAAAAGAACAGGATGCTATAAAAAAGGCATAATCTGAGAACAACAAAGAGCTCTTGAAAATTGAAAACATGATTATCAAAATTAGATATTGAAAAGACCAAAGAGAAATATAAGAAAAGGCACCGCAAACAGACTTATTAGCAATCCAGGCAATCTGGTTACAGGTAAGAGACAAAGGAGAAGTGGGAGAAATGAAGAAATTAGGGGCAGCGGGAGGATAATCAATACACAACAGAAAAAACAATTCCTCAGTTATGAAAGACATGGTTGTTTGTTTGTTTGTTTTTTATTAAACCAGTTTATTGCCAAGTGCTGAGCCGGATTGCAAAGGGAGTGGGAGAGCGGGCAGCAATGACTTCAAAATGTTGAAGCAAAATTATTTTGATGCTAAAAAAGATATACCCTACTAAATAATGATCCAAGGATTACTCAACTAAGTTCTTAATTGAAAGAAAACAAAATTTACTTCATGTTCTGTTTTTGAAGAGTTACATCAGTTGGATACAAATAAAACAAAGGAGAAAATCAAGAAAGAGGAGGTTATAGGAGCAAGGATGGATGGATGGACGGGGAAGACCAATCCCGAATGCCTTGCTGGCTAAATAACTTCCATTCCAAAACAGGAGCTGGAGGTCAGAGGGTTTTGGGAATAAGTCTTCTGCTAAAAGTTCTCTGCAAGGAATAATATGATTGAGAAGCTGAGATTCTGCGGATATGATAAAGGCGCATTTTTCTTCTGTCAAGAACACAGAAAAATACAGTTCATCTTTCTATTCGTGGATTCTGCATTTATTAATTTGCCTACTTGGTAAAATGTATTTGTAGTCCCAAAATCATACTTATTGCATTATTGTGGTCATTCGAGGACGTGCACCTACACAGAACAGCAAAAAATTTTAGTCACCCCAAGTGCACCAACTAGGTCAAAGTAGGCAATACGCCGCCTTCTTGTTTACCTTGCTCTCACAAGGTAAACAAATGCCCTTTGCATGCTTTAATTCGTGCCATGTTGTTTTCCTAATTGTACCTTTTATTATTATTATTATTAGTGGTGATTTTGCTGCTTAAAAATGGCCCCCAGCTGTAGTGCTGATGTTCAGTCTGGCATTCCTAAGCATAAGAAGGCTGTGACATGTCTCCTGGAGAAAATGCATATGTTAGATGAACTGTGTTCAGGCACGAGTTCTAATACTGTTGGCCATGAGTTCAATGTTAGTGAATCAACAACATCTATTAAATAAGATGCCTTGAAACAGAAACACACAGAAGACAAGGTGAAGCACCGACCAGCTGATGAAAATGTGATCAGAGACTTGCAGGAACCTAACCCCTTATTTCCCTTAGGAAAAATGGTTCAGAATTTTCTAATTCTGTGTTTCCAGCTACTTTGTAGGACATAACTACTCTACAGAATGACAGTCCATTGTAGTTAACAACTTCAAGGCTTGGAGGGGAAGCTATGCAAAAAAGACACAAGTAAAATGTGTGAAGCCAAGTAAAATGGTTTTGCACAACAGGTTTTCAAAACAAAAAAAAATCCATTCTTGATGCAAGGGCACAGGGATCCCAATACCCGACCACAGAGGGAACTGTGATGCTAGCACTGCACTTGATACTGCAAGGAACAACATTTTAAAATTCTTAATCACATAAGTGCTGCCTATTGGCATTTAGCTTTCAAAATAAACCTAAAGACAAAATGCGGATGATTTTGTTGTAATTATAGGACAAAGCACATGTTACAAATCAAGACAATGGGAAGTGTAGAAGACAGGTAGAGCTAGGGAGGTGAAGTAGGGAGGAGAAGACCAGGGAAAGATGAGGCTACTCACATCATCTCATATGACGATGACATGAGAAATAATGCCCAGAGCTGATGGAGTCAGAAATGGAGATTGAAGGGTACAGCGTTCTTTAAAGTTTCCAAGGTAATGAATGGAGGAAAATGAAAATGAAAATGTAACTGTCAACAATTGATAAAGGAAGGAGAAAGGTAAGTTCTTATCCTTCTTAGGACAGATGGAGACTGTCTAAAAGTGAAAATAGACTGAGAAGTAGAGGTATAATCCTTCGAATTTTGGAGGTAGTCACCAGAACTAAAATTAAAACCTGTTGCATATAGTTGCTGCCAGACATGAGATTGATGGTAGAAGGGTGAAATGGAAAACTGTTGCCTCTCCCTTCATGTATTTCTGTACCTTTTTGCTTTATTTTTTACGATGTGCAGGTATTGCTTTCTTATTTTCCTTGCTTCAGGGTGACCTTGAGCAAGACAAAAGTATAGGTTTTAAGCTTGTTGGTGGTGGGCCTTAACACCGAAGTTCCCGAACTTTCTCAATTCAGAGTCCTTAGTGTGTCCATCATGTGTTCTCCACACCACTAAGCCAGAAGAGCTGGTCGATTCCATTCATTAAGTGATTACGTCCAAACTACTCTGTAAGTAGGTATGTCCTAACATTGTACTAGCCGTTTGAAAAAAATAGTACACTTTAAAAGGAAAGGAATCTGTTCATTTCATTCTCAACCATAATGAATTACAAATAGAATGTGTGCACCTGGTGGGCACTGCCCAGGTTCTCAAATCTTGGAATCAGATTGGACACTGCCACCCTCATTTCTTGTTCCACATTGCTTTTAATTATAGCAACAGCCCAAAACCCAGCTTTGAAAAAAAAAATGGCATAATAAAAAAATAGTACAATCATGCAATCTACTGCTAAAATGGAGCCATCGTGAGCTGGTAGTGGTGGGGCCTAAAAGAGGTCAGGTATTGCTGTTTACCTGAAAGCTTAAACCTTCCTGCAGTGCTCCCAGTGGGTTCACTGATTGCCCCCAGGGTACGTGGGCGCGCAGTTTGGGAATCAAGGTTCCAGCATTTATTTGAAACTTGATTATGGTCTGTCGTGCAACTTCATTGGGAAAATATTTGAGGACAAGGTCATGTATATTCTACATCTAATATAGTTTCTTACTCAAGAATAAATGCTCCATAAATGCTATCTTTCATTAAATCTGTGATGGCATAGATAGCAAGATGAATATTGATTTCTAGAGATGGTAAAAAAAAATGTTTGAATGCATCGTAAAATCAGTGAAATACAGTAGTTATTTGAGTAGTCTGGTGTGGGTTTATTGCCCGTGTCTGAGTCAGTACGGCAACTTAAAATTTACCCGGTGTTTATCTGTAAAATCTAACTCGTCGGTGTCATTAACGAGTTTTAAACCCAATCCTAGAAATAAATCCTAAAACAACAGAGTCTGCATAGCTCTCTTCCCCCAGCACACACAAAACCCACAATGTTCTTGGGGATGAGAGCAAATGAGCTGGCAGCTCGTTCTCTCTCTTTCCCCTGAGTTCGGGATTTTATTTTCCTGTTTCCCACCGTTAACGTGCTTAAAATGGTAATGGTAATTATGAGACTGTATACCTTGGTCTCTCTACCAAGAAAGGACAAGAACATTGCAGACCTGGGCTTTTTCTGGTTTCTTCAATACCCCACGTGCAGCCCGGAGGATGGGGCCACCTGATGTAGCCTCCAGGGGGCAACCTCACAATGTGTCTCAGATGGGAAGGGCTGCATCCAGCCATATTCTCTCCCCCGACATGTAAACAGAAATAACGTATAGTAGTCCGTAAGCTTTGCCTAATCAGAGCAAAATTGTTTTAGTGCAGAAGGTACATAAATGTAAACATTGAAGTATTAGCCTGGTAGAAACAAATTTTCACGTTGCAATGATTCTTTTCTCTTTAGACAAGTAGACCTACACCAGATTCAAATTCACAGAATGCAGATAAAAACCCATTCAAGTTTTTAACTCCTGACTTTCCAAGACTGACTAGAGTTAGAGGAAGAAATAGACTGGAAAAGAAGGAAGTTAAGGATTATCATTTCTTAAAATTCCAGGCACAGTCCAGCACAGGCTGGAGGGCAAGTGGTCTTTAGAAAGCAGGGTGTTCTCTCAAGTGGTCCAAGAGGCATAGCACTTCCTTCTATCTGTTGATTCTGATAGATGTAATATGTCAGCTCTCATCAGCCCCTCCTTGCTTCCCCTAGGGGTCCTTGGATGTGGCCTGATTCTTATGACAAGGTACAGGGGTCTCACAGTCCTGACTCTCCAGGAAGGCCAAGGAGTTAGGGATCTGAACACTGTCTAAAAAGATGGACTCCCGAGTCACAAAGAACTCTGCAGTCCTATTTGAAGCCTGTGCATAAGTCAACCCATCTCCCGCTTAGACTTCAAGTGGAGCTGCATCCCCCACCTAGGGGGATTTCCTCTAAGGTCTTCACCTAGAGGAAAGTCTGGAAGCCACAGAAAGACAGCAGTGTCATAAAGTACCATATTCAGGATGATCCCTATGCTTAGGTACCCTTTTACAATTCGCAGCTGATATGTTTCTCTACCTGATCTCACCTTGATTTTCCTTACTTGGCTATTGTATCTTTATGAGTACTTTAGGGATCAGTCCCCTGATCCCTTGCTTTGTCCCACACACCTAGTCACTCTCTAGCTGTTTTGTTTGAGAAAAAAAAATGTATGTGTGTGTGTGTGTGTGTGCAGGCGCACATAGGGTATGTTCCTGCCCTTGTGGCATTTGTACTTTGTGCATCTTTCTCTAGTGGGAGAATGGTAGAGAGAGATTAGGACCAGTCAGCACACACCATATGCACAGGGCATGTTCACCCAGTGACAAGCTTTTCAGGAGGTTTTCTTGGCGATCAGACTACTAATCTTCCCCTAACCCCACTTACCATTAACTGAAAAATGCACATAATTGGCTTAGTGGAGTCACTAATGCATCTCTGTGAGCCTACATAGGCTCTTAACTCTTTAGAACTGACTTCTTAAAGGGATTAAGCTTCTTTTCCAAAATCATTTGAAAGTGCATTTCAGAAAAATCGGAGTGTTTAAGACCAGAATGACTTTAAGGATCAATTAGCCACCTCCCCTGTTTTACAGATGAGGCCAGGCCCAAATGAATGACATATGAAGCTCACATAACTACATGTATTGCTTAAAGACAGGGATACGTTCTGAGAACTGTGTCATTAGGCGATTTCATCATTGCATGAACATCACTGAGTGCTCTTCACAGACCCAGGTGGTATAGCCTCCTACGCACCTAGGCTCTAGGGTAGAGCCCGTTGCTCCTGGGCTATAAACCTATACAGCATGTTACTGTCCTGAATACTGTAGGCAGTCGTAACACAATGGTGAGTTTTTGTGTATCTAAGCATAGCTAAATATGTAAAAGATTCAGTAAAAATGCAATATAAAAGATTTTAAATGGTACACCTGTTCTAGGGCACTTACCATGAATAGAACTTGCAAAGCTGAACGTTGCCCTGATGAGTGAGGGGTGAGGGGTGAGTGAATGTTAGTGAGTGAGTGTTAGTCAGTGAGTGAGGGGTGAGTGAATGTGAAGGCCTAAGACATGACTGTTCACTACTGTAGACTTTAGAAACACTGTGCACTTAGGCTACACTAAGTTTATTTTTAAAATATTTTTCTTCAATAATAAATTAGCTCACTGTACATTTCTTACTTCATAAGCTTTTCAACTTTTTAAAGCTTTTTTACTTTTGTAGTAATGCTTAGCATAAAACACAAATACATTTGTACAAAAATTATTGTCTTTATGCCCTGATTCTATAAGCTTTTTTCTAATTTTAATTTTTATTTTTTTGTTAAAAAAACGAAGACACAAGTATGCACATTCACCTAGGCCCACACAGAGTCAAGATCATCAATATCACTGTCATCTACCTCTACATCTTGTCCCACTGGAAGGTCTTTAGGGACAATAACATGCCTGGAGCTGTCATCCCTTGTAATAATAATGACTTCTTCTAGAGGATCTGCCTGAGGCTGTTTTATGTTAACTTTTTTTGTAAGTAGAAGGAGCACAGTCAAAAATAACGATAAAGGTATAGTATAATAAATAAATAAATAAATCGCATCATCGCTTATTATCAAGTATTATGGACTTATATAATTGTAGGTACTAGACTTTTACACATCTGGCAATGCAATCGGTTTGTTTATACCACAAACATGTGAATAATGCGCTGCACTATACGGTTCAGATGTCACTGGGTAGTAGGAATTTTCAGCTCCATTATAATCTTACGGAACCAACGTCATACAGGTGGTCATTATGGGGCATGTGACTGTAGAGATGTATAAGTGAAGCCATGCCCTGGGCTTCCTGCTCCCTGCCCTGGGCTCTTTCCCTGTATCAAGAGTTACCTCCACTCTGAGCACCACCACCTGACTAGCAAACATGCTGTGTGAGGACAGGGACCACTTAACACTGCTGTCCACGTCCCCTCCATACATTTACTGATGCCCAACATAACTCCTTCAACATCTATTGATAATTATGCGCCTCATATGTAGTTGCCTGCTTCCTCAAAGAGAGAGCTTCTGTCTTCAGATTTATGAGAGCAAGCAGCCTCAGACAGCTGAGGCCCAGGAAACATGGAAGATCTCGTTTCTTCCATATGAAGAAACAACGTGATAAAACAACACAGCAATATTGTCTTATCCCTGTACCTTACAATCCAAGAGATAATATTCTAAGGCGCTTTTCTCACCTTTGCTTGTACTTAACTGATGAATACCTACATACTTCAGTGGCAAAACGACATATAAAATAGGAGAGTAGTAAGTATATATGGGCATTTAAAAATAATGCAAGTAATGTATGTAATAAAATGCCAGAAACTCACAGCATTCACCTCGGGGATAAGTGGGTGTTGAGAGTAGGGTATTTTACTAATTCCAGAGTGTTTATATAAAACTCCTCAGTCATAATGGAGTTATCGGATACTTTAGAAAATTAAACCCTATGGTCACTCATCCAGATTAAATAGATTCATTTTGTGTCTGTTCCATATTAGCCATGCATTCACTGAGCACTTTCTTCCATCATATTTTAGCCATTTTCTTGGCCTTTCCTTTGCCATCTTGGCTATTGGTAAGATGACCTAACCAATGTCAAGGGACAGAACCAATTTCCATTTATTTCTGACTTGCTCATCTTTCGTCTCCAGAGGAAATGGCCCCTGAGAATGCCATGGCACTTGGGGAAGAGAGCTTTGATATATTAACACATTCCCTAGAAAATGTCTGTTTCCTCTTCCTGCTTTTTTGCCTTTATAATTTGCTTTTACTTACACTGGAAAATATTCCACTTTTTAGTCACAATACTCAATAGAGCAAGCCCAATTCTCAGGTAGCCTTGCAAAGCCTTGCAATTACCTCAGACGTAGGTAATTATTTTATCTTCACATAATAGGGAGTTTCCTTAAGAACAGTGAATACATGGCTCTTGGTGCCTTGTTCTGAAGTCACCTTTCTGTGTTGACTCTAAAGTTTCTCCCCAGATTCATCCTGGACTCTCCATTCCAAGGAGCAGAAGACCGAGTTGCATGTGGCTTTTCATTTGCTACGTTAGGTTACTGTACATTAGCATATTCCATAAGACGCCTCTTCCAACCTGTTTCCTTTGTTAAGAATACTTTATTAGGCTGGGCTCCGTGGCTCAGCCTGTAATCTCAGCACTTTGGGAGGCCCAGATGAGTGGATTGCCTGAGCCCACAGGTTCGAGACACACCCGGGCAACTTGGCAAGACCTCATCTCTACAATAAAGCAAAAACTAGCCGGGCATGGTAGCACGCATCTGTAGTTCCGGCTACTTGGAAGGCTGAAGCAGAAGGATCGCCGGAGCCCAGCAGGTCGAGGCTGTGGTGGCCAGGAGTGGCCACCGCACTCCAGTCTGGGCGACAGAGTGAGACTCCAACTCAAAAAAAAAAAAAGGAATACTATATTATTATTATTCTCTAATAATACTATATTATTAGAGAATTCAGAAAAGTGTTTCCATCTGAGAAATACACATGAGCTCTGAGTTGTCTGTCAAATCTAACCATCATAGTGGGCATGGCCATATGAACAAAAAGAAATTGTATTAGTTTTCTTGTTGTTGATGTGACAAATTACCCCAAATTTAGCAACTTAAAACAATGCATACCGACTCTCTTACAATTCTGGTGCCAGAAGCCCAAAATCAGTTTCACTGGGCTCAAGTGAAGTTGTTGTCAGGGCTGGTTCCTTCTGGTGACTCTGAGAGGAGAATCCGTTTCCTTCTGTCCTCACATCTCTTGCTCCTCACTCTGATCCCCTCCCTCCTACAAGGACCCTGGCAATTACATCAGGCCCATCCAGACAATCCTGGATAATCTCCCCATTTCAAGATCCTCAGTTGAACCACATCTGCAAAGTCCCTTTGTCATACTGGGTAACATCCACAGGCTCTAGGGATGAGGAAATGGACAGCTTTGGGCATCACTATTCAGCAGGCCATAGGACCCCGACCTCCCTATTCAGTGACAGTTTTCTTTAGCCTTTCCTCTTGTGGTCGGGCCAGCTTGGTGGCGGAGGGATGTTGGTGGGTGGGGTTGCCGATGCCCTTCAAAGACCCCATGCCCAACTCCCTGCCTGCAGCAGCCTGCGGTAGCAGCCAGGTCTCCACTACCTCCACGGGACAATCAGACGTGTCAGAGCCACACCCAAGGGCCACACCACGGTGCCAAGGTATTTGCCAACCACCCTTTCTCAACCCTACCTTCTTTACTTTTTCAGCATTGTATTCGTGCCGGAAGGCCACTGTGTCAGCAAGCTGAGAGGGAAACTGAGGCAAGATGTCGGGCCGGAGCGGGAAGAAGAAAATGTCCAAGCTGTCCCGTTCAGCCAGGGCGGGTGTCATCTTCCCAGTAGGGAGGCTGATGCGTTACCTGAAGAAAGGGACGTTCAAGTACCGAATCAGCGTGGGCGCCCCTGTCTACATGGCAGCAGTCATTGAGTATCTGGCAGGTAATGGGGACAGTAATGAAGAGGTCGCCCACTCCCTATCCTCACCCCCACCCCCACCCCACGGTCCCACTCACCGGCTGGCAAGGCAAGCTCTGAATACCACTGTGGCTGGCTCAAGGCTACTGTGGGTGGTGACAGGAGCATTGCTACTGGCCTCCTTGCCTAAGATCAGTTTCTGCAGGAGGACAGATGATTGGCATGGAAGGCAAAGAACCCACAGTCAAGTAAGTGACTCTTCTAGAACAGCCTTGCAAAAAAAAAGTGTCTTGCTTTAAGCAATATGAAAATCTCCAGGCTCCCAAAGAAAAGAAAACCGCGGCAAGAACAGGAGCATTGATATTCATTTTGTAAAAGGGGGTCTTCACCTTACTACAAATTGCTCATGAAGCATCAGTTTTCCTGGCTCATTTAAACGAGGACTTTGTGTCCATAAATAATATTTATCTGAATATCCAAAACTTCTTCAGTTGCTTCCATGAAGCTGAGGCGACATTCTAATGTTGCTCTTTTCTGACGTGGTTCTCCGTCTACTAAGGGGACATACGAAATCTTTTTTCCATATTTGTTGTTACAATTTTTTTTTTTTTTTACTAAGAGATGAGATTTTTGCTGTGTGTGTTCTTTATCTATTTGATTAACTTTCAATTTGGCTTTTCTGTTGTCATTCTCTTATGTCATAGTTAAACAGAAACCAAACTTTATAATATTAGGGATGCTTTTAAAAATATATACAAATAAAATAGATAAAAGTATATGTAAATAAGTGTGATTTAGTGCCTTAGAGAGTCATTTGAGCCATGAACAACAATGTCTCTAACTTTGCCCAAGGTTAACAAATTTAACAAGGTTAAGTCCCTTGGGAAGTCCACTGGGTTAAAAAGCAAACCTCCCCAAGGATTACTTGAGGCCAAGTGCTTGAGACCAACCTGGGCAACATAGCGAGACTCAGTATTTACAAAAATCATTTAGTTTTTAAAAATAAGCCGAGGCCAAACACAGTGACTCACACTGGGAAGCTGAGGCAGAAGCACTTTGGGAAGGCTAAAGCAGGAGGATTGCTTGAGCCCAGGAGTTTGAGACCAGCCTAAGCAACAGTGCAGGACCTCTTCTCTACAAAAAAATCAAATATTAGCCAGGCGTGCTGGCATGCACTTATAGTCCCAGCTACTCAGGAGGCTGAGGCAGAAGGATTGCTTAAGCCCAGGAGTTAGAAGCTGTGATGAGCCATGACCATGCCACTGCACTCCAGACTATGTGACAGAGTGAGACCCTAACTAAAAAATAAAATTAAAATAAAAAATTAAATTAAATTAAATTAAAGAACCAAGCATGGTGGGACACACCTGTAGTCCTAGCTACTCAAGAGGCTGAGGCAGGATGATCACTTGAGTCTAGTAAGCTATGATCATGCCACTGTATTCCAGCATGGACAATATAGCAAGACCCCATATCTACAAAAAATTTTTAAAATAAGCCAGATATGGCCAGGCTCGGTGGCTCAGCCTGTAATCCCAGCACTTTGGGAGACTGAGGTGAGTTGATTGCCTGAGCCCGCAGGTTCAAGACCTGCCTGGGCAACTTGGCGAGACCTCATCTCTACAATAAATCAAAAAAAATTAGCTGGGTGTGGTAGTGCGCGCCTGTAGTTCCAGCTACTTGGAAGGCTGAGGCGGAAGGATCGCCGGAGCCCAGCAGGTCGAGGCTGCGGTGGCTTGGAGCGGCCACTGCACTCCAGTCTAGGTGACGGAGTGAGACTCCAACTCAAAAAAAAAAAGAAAAAAAAATTAAGCCAGATATGATGATGTCCTCCTGTAGTCTTAGCTACTAAGGAGGCTGAGACTGGAGGATCACCTGAGGACAGGAGTTCAAGGCTGCAGTAAGCTATAATTGTGCCACAGCACTCTAGGCTGGGCAACAGAGTGAGATCCTGTCTCTGAAAAACAAAAACACACACAAAAAAAGCCAATCTCTCCAAACATCTATTCCCTACCCCAGAAGCCAAGCCACCTCAGCATGAAAAGCCCTGGGGTATGGCAGGGCTAGGGCCTTCTTCTGTCCCCTGGTTCCTCTTCCTTCCTGTTCTCCTCAAGAGCAATTTCTCCCCACTTTTCAACAGTCAGTCCTGCTCTGCCCTGTTAGTCCCTGTCGCTCACCAATCAGCATTTAATGATGAAAGCATTGCTTTGATCCACACGTGGAAACATTCTCCCCAGGAGCTTCCATCAGAAGCTCGAATCTTAGGCCGCCCTCTTTACTGTGAAATGAAAGACTTGTTCCTGGGCTAGAAGCCTTTCTGATCCTTGAGGAGTTTGGGGAGAGGCTGGAGGGCTCTGAAAGTCAGTCCCCACAGGTGTGGTAGAACAGTGCCTTTCAGATGGGGTCACCCGGGGCTCTTGTTGACAAGGGCTGGGTGGGACTTGAGACTACAGTCCTCATGAGCTTTCAGGTAATGCTGGTGGTGCTGGCCCAGGGATCACACTCTGAGTAGGAAGATTGTAGGCAGTCTTTTAGCCACAAGTCTAAAAACTCGGGGAATACTTATTTAGAATGCAGGTTCCAGGCTGTACCCCAGGATCTTATTCCCTGGGTCCAAACTGGGACCCAGGAGTCTGACACAAAAATCTCCTGGCTCAGAGAGGGGAGGAGGAGCTTATGATGCTTTAAAACAACCTAGTAGGACCGGGCATGGTGGCTCACACCTGCAATCCCAGCACTTTGGGAGGCCAAAGCAGGAGGATTGCTTGAGTCCAGGAGTTTGAGACCAGCCCAGGCAACACAGCAAGACCTCATCTCTACAAAATATATGTATATAAAATTAGCTGGGGCTGGGGCAGTGACTCAGCCTGTAATCTCAGCATTTTGGGAGGCCGAGGTGACAGGATTGCCTGAGCCCAGGGATTTGAGACCAGCCTGAGAAACTTGGTGAAACCTTGTCTCTACAATAAATCAAAAACTAACCTGGGGATGGTGATGTGCATCTGTAGGATCGCCTAAGCCCAGCAGGTTGAGGCTGCAGTGGCTGTGAGCATGCTGCTGCACTCCAGCCTGGGCCACAAGAGTGAGACTCCAACTCAAAAAAAAAAAAATTAGCTGGGTGTGGTGTTGGGCACCTGTAGTCCCAGCTATTCAGGAGGCTAAGGTAGGAGGAATGCCTGAGCCCAGGAGGTTGAAACTGCAGTGAGCCATGATCGTGCCACTGCACTTCAACCTGGAGAACAGAGTGAGACCCCAACTCAAAAAAAAAGACCAAAAAAAACCTACTAGGTCCTTGTCATCCACTGAGACTGGAAGATGCTGAGTGACTCAAAGATTCCACAGTCCCCAAATGGAGAGCTAGGGCCTCTGACTCCAGGGACTGCAACTCCATATACACTATACTACACTGCCCTAATGTTTGTAGAACGAAAGTATTTGAGTATTTCCTGTGCCACCATTAGACAAAAGTCTAAACTTTAGTACATATACAAAATTAGGCTTTTTGAATCGGTGGCATGTTATTCTTTGGTTCAGATGTGTGAGATGAAACAACCTTACTTTTCCATTCATTCATTCATTCATTCAACAAATATTTGTTGAGCATGTGTATGTCAGTGCACACAGTAAGTCCCAGTAACTGGGCCATCTATACGACGGGTTGGAGAGGTAAGAGAAGAGAGGATGAGCAGCTGGAAGGATGCCACTGCCAAGAATGCTTCTGCCCCTGGGCCAGTCTCAGTGTCCAGCCCTATCTGGGCCACGAGAAGGAGGAGGTGACATTGGTCTTCTGAGACCCAGGCCTGTCCTCTCTGTGTCCTTTCCTTCCCTTCTCCTCCAAACGCAGATGGGAGTTGAGAGAATACAGTCTCAAGTGTCAGCTCAAATGTGGATTTACCAATATCCTTTTTCTTTTTTGAGTCGGAGTCTCACTCTGTCGCCCAGTCTGGAGTGCAGTGGCATGATCACGCTCACCACAGCCTCGACCTCCTGGGCTCAAGTGATCCTTCAGCTTCAGCCTCCTGAGTAACTAAAACTATAGGCATATGCCACCATGTATATATAATTTTAAATTTATGTATATATATATTAGAGACAAGGTCTCACTATGTTGCCCAGGCTGGTCTCAAACTCCTGGCTCAAGCAATCCTCTTACCTCGGCCTCCCCAAATGCTAGGATTACAGTCATGAGCCACTGCACCCAGCCTTGGACTTACCAGTTTCCCAGCTGTGTTACCTTAACCTCTCTGAGCATTGGGTGTTTTCCAGAGCTAGCTCATTTAACCCCTTTCAATGAGCTAATATATGTAAAACGCCTGGTGCTTGGGATGCACTCAATAAATGGTAATTCTTCTCCTTTTCCTTCTATTAAGAACTGATAAAATCATTCAGGGCAAAGAATAAATGACTAATTCCATTAAGGTGGTGTATTTTCAGGCCAAATTTGCATTTTAATGAGACAAGGAGTTTTAATCCAAAGGAATGAATCATATTAATGGAATTGCAAGCCACTGCTCAGTAAGTAAAATGAGGGGAGTCTTCATCTTTGGTTTGTTTGTTTTTTGAAGGGACAGCAATTGATTTTATTTAGGGAAAGGGTTTTAAGGTGGGGAAGCCTCTGTCACCCTTGAGATGACCTTCATATTCATGAATCAAATCTTGGCTGAGTGATTCGATTGGAACAGGCCTTGAAGATACAGCAGAAAACAGGCTGACTTGGCCCTGCCTTTGCTGGGTTTACAGCCTAGCAGGCAGGACAAGCATTAAACACTCGCTGTAAGATGAGATGCATGTTGGGCAGGAAGTGAGGGAGGCTTTGGGAAGTGTGGGTGGAGGGAAGGGCTGCCTAATATAAAGCAAGAGTTGTTCAGCCCTAAACCAGGTGCTCAACCCTGGTTTTTCTCAAGTCCGTTGATTTCAAATCCTGATGCCTGGGTCCCATTTCCCCCCGCCCCTCCCCCACAAGAGATTCTGGGGTATTTTCTGGGCATCAGGATTCTTACAAGCTCCTTCAAATGATTCTCATGGGCAACCAGGTGGGGAATTAGTAGGAGTTAGCTAGATTCAGGTGGGGAGGGGTTGAGCCAGGATAAGTGATTGAGGAGGTGGGGAATAAGGGGGAAGACCCCAAGTTTAGGACCTGTGTGATCCTTTCCACTGTGCCTGGAGCAGATCTGGGAAATGGGAGGGGTGAAAGTTGAGATGGGGGCAGGGCAGCAGGAGCTGGACTGGGACTGTCCTTGAAGGCCATGTTGAAGATGGCATACACACACACACACATACACACACGCACTCAGGGGAGGTGTCAAGGGGAGGAGGAGGCATGTGGGGCATCACTCTGGCTTTAGGTGGAGTGCAGTTGACAGGGAGCAGGAGGAGAGTCCAGGAGACCAGCAGCAGAAGCTGTTTTCGTGTCACTTTTGAGAACGGACAGTGACCAGAACTGGGGCACGCAGCAGGAATGGTGAGAAGAAATAGAAATCTGGGAGCTGTCTGGAGGGTAAGCTGTGCCATAATGGATTGGATCCGGAGGGGCATCGAGGATGACACACATCTCGCGAGTATGGACTGGTTACTTTCCCTCAGGCCACGCTGCTGTGGGGTGGAGTGGAGGTGGGGTTTCTGAGACGGGAGAAATGAGAAGGAAGAAGACAGAGGAAAGCCGCTAGCAGATGGAGACCGGTGCCTGCAGCTGAAGCGGGGAGCAGGGACAAACACCAGGCTTTGCAGGAGGAGGGGCTAGGGCTGGGATCTGTTGAGCTTTGTGTCTGTAAGATGTCCTGGAGAGCAGAGTGGGTAGGAACACTGGATCCAGCCAGGCCTGAGCCTAGGATCTGGCTCTGCCACCAATCAGCTGTGAACCCTCAGGCTCATTGCTTTACTCCTCGTGATATTATTGTGAGGATTAAATAAAGTAATACATGAAACGTGCTTAGCACCGCTCAGCACGTGTGAGCAACTCCATACGTGTGGCTATCACTACCACTGAATGCAGACCTCCTACGGGTGTTGGAGCCCAGGAGGGAGCTGTGGGCTGGAGGTTCACACAAGGAGGAAAGGGGTCACCCAGAGAGAAAGCACAGGACCCAGCCCAAGCAACACCAGGATGCCCAGGTTTATAAGCCAGGTAGAGGGGGGAAAGGATGGCAGAGGAGGCTGGGAAAGGAACCAGAGGATAAGGAGGAGAGATGTGAATGTGCAATGCCACAGAGACCGAGGGAAGGCAGTGGGAGGCAGTAGTCCCTAAGGGGTCATGCCGGTGGCCTTGGCAAGGACAGTGTGGGTGGTCTCAGCCAAACTGCAGTGGGATGAGGAGTAGGAGGTGTGGACCGAGAGAAAAAGGGGGTGGAGAGCTCTTCACGGTCATAGTAGCTGTTAGAACTGCCTCTAGATCTTGTAAATGACTGAAATGTAAAATGGTGCACCCAAGGTGGATGGCAGTTTGGGAGCTCCTCAGAAAGTTAAGCACAGAGTTACTGTATGATCCAGCAATGCCATTCACAGGTATATACACAAAAGAATTGAAAGCAGGGATGCAAACAGATAGTGGTGCGCACATGTTCATGACAGCATTATTCACAATAGCCAAGAGGGGGATGCATTCCAAGTGTTCATCACCAGCTGAATGGGCAAACAAAATGTGGCATATATACACTATATATAAAATGCATTCAGCCATAATATTTCAAAAAGAAACGAAATTCTGATTCATGCTGCAACATGGATGAACCTTGAAAACATTATACTAATGAAAAATGGCAGACACAATAGAAAGATACTGTGTGATTCCATTTATATGCAATATCTAGAATAGGGGAATAGCTGGTCAAGGGGAAGGAGGAAATGGGGAGTTGTTTTATAATGGGTACAGAGTTATTTGCAGTAATGAAAAAGTTCTGGATAGTTATGGTTACACAACTTTGCGGACATGCTAAACGCCGCTGACTTGTGTACTTTAAAATGTTTAAAAATGGAAAGTTTATGTTATGCATGTTTTATCACAATTTTTAAAAATCAAACACCTTATTCCAAAAGGTCATTGGACCTCCCCAGACTACCAAGGGATTCCCCGCACTGACAAGGTGCAGCACCCCCTGCAGGAGAGGAGAGGCTGGAGGCACAGAAGCAAAGAAGCCCATCAGGAAAGCTGGGCCCCCGGGGGAATCCAGAGCTGTCCCAAGGCTCCAGCCCCAGGCAAGGCATCTTCTCCTGCTCCCAGAAGGGGAAAGCCTGCCGGGAACAGATGCACACACTGCTGAGTCCCTCTGTGGAGACATCAGTGTCTCCCATGTTGCTGACCAACTGCATGTTCTTAAGCTCTCATGTAATAGAAACTGACATGAGGCCAGATTCCTAGATAAGTCTTTATTGGGAGACAGCTCAGAAGGAAAACTTCTCCCGCTGGCGCTGCAAAGGAGGCCTGCTGGGACCTTTAATTAAGTAAGGGAACATCAAAGGAAATGTATGTTAGCACCATTAGGGAGAGGTTCCAACTGCCCAAGCCTAGTGTAGATACATACTTCATATGTCACATATATAAAAATCAGCAGGTAAGCTCCACCTGGGGTGGGGATTTTTGTATTACAATAAGGCATGGGGTTAAAACGGGTCCTTTTTTCCAGACTTGTGTGCATGTGAGTGAAAAGGTTAATTCTTGAGTAAGATTTGTGGCAAATGTTGCTTATCTCAATTTCTTTAGATATCTTGCAAGGTCTGGCAGTCAGCGGGTATGTGTGGAGGGGTATGTCAGTGGGGGGGAGGGCCGAGTCCTGGTCTGTCTCACCAAGACACCCTCCTCTTACATGCAGGCACAGCCTCTCCCAAGTGATGCTCGTAGTCCAACTTTTAGGTACGGGGTTCAGATCTTCTCTCCTGTCCAAATCCCACAACAGTGCTCTTCAGCCCCGTCCCCAACCCCTAAAAACAGGGATTCTCTCGCTGGTGTCCTGGGGCCCAGCAGGCCACTGTGTGGACTTCCTCTGGCTAGTCGACCTTGCCTCTTGGATTCATGGCTGTAGTCTCTGAAGGCCTCCTCTCCTGCTCACTGCCTCTGGAAGAGAAGGCTGGGGAAAAACATAGTCATAAAAGGATATATACAAATTGTCAGCGACAGTGGGCAAGAGATTGTAACTGGCCACACCTGATTCTCTGGACTGGCTGCCTGGCTGCCTTTCCAGGCCCTACTTGTGGAGGGAGGGTGCACAACCTGGTGAAGGATACGTGCTCCTCTGCTCATCTAGAAAGTCCCATTGACCTGAGTGTGCTCGAGCATCCCAGAATGATCATCACATTCATACTTCAGTTTCTTGATCTGTAGAATCGTGATCATGTTGGCCAAGTTCACATCTCCAGTGTAAGTGAGGAAAATGGACTGAAAAAACAAGCCCCAAATTCTGAAAAAGCATTTTGTATTTATCAACAGTAGATGCGATGTAAATGTAAGATATCGAGAATGAATTGTGTGTAATCATTTTTATGGTGAGAAAATGTTCTGTAATACATTTTTAATGGATAGAACAGGTCCGGTGCAGTGGCTAATGCCTGTAATCCTAGCACTTTGGGAGACTAAGGTGGGAGGATGGCTTGAGGCAGGAGTTTGAGACCTACCTGGACAACACAGTGAGATTTTTGTCTCTTAAAAAAAAAATGACTGAACAAGTAGGTTCAAATAGGGCTGAATTTCAGGGCACCTCATGAAATCATTGTGTAACGTAGAAACTCATCATTTACACACTATTTTCATATAACTGTGTCTCTCTACTTAACACCAAGCATTTTCTTATCTAATGATTTTTATTTATAACATTTGTGTTTTTAAAAGATCACTTTGGTTGGGCACAGTGGCTCATGCCTGTAATCCCAGCATTTTGGGAGGTAGAGGCAGGAGGATCCCTTGAGCCCAGGAGTTCAAGTCCAGCCTGAGCAGCATGGTGAGACTTCATCTCTACAAAAAATTTTTTAAAAAAAATTTAGTGAGCATAGTGGCACATGCCTGTAGTCCCAGCTACTCAGGAGACTGAGACAGAAGGATCACCTGAGCCCAGAAGTTGAGGGCTGCAGTGAGCAATAATCATGCCACTGCACTCCAGCCCAGGTGACAGAGTGAGATGCTGACTCAAAAATAATTAAATAAATAAATAATCACTTTGACAGCCAGGGCTACATGTATGGCTGTGCAGGTTGTACCCTGCACAAGGACACACATTCAAAGAAATAGTCACATCCTAAACCACAAAGATGTATATATTTATTATGATAATTTACAGCAGATGGTGGCAAAGTGTATTTTTAGGTGCGGTGGTACATGCCTGTTGTCCCCACAACTCGGGAGGCCGAAATGCAAGGATTGCTTGAGCTCAGGAGTTTGAGGCTGCAGTGAGCTGTGATTGTGCCACTGCACTCCAGCCTGGGCACGCAGAGCAAGGTCCCATCTCTTTTTTTTTTTTTTAAGTGTCTTGAGGGCGGGGCATCTTTTTCTCATTTTTCTAAAGGTACCTATGGGCCAACAGTGGCCTTATTAACATGGATCTAGAGGACAACAAAACTAGGAGCGGGGACCAGGAGCAGTGGCTCACACCTGTAATCCCAGCACTTTGGGAGGCCGAGGTGGGAGGATCACTTGAGGCCAGGAATTTGAGACCAGCCTGGGGATCACAACATAGCAAGATCTCATCTCTACAAAAAAAAAAAAAAATCCAAAAGATTAACCAAGTGTGGTAGTGTGAATTTATAATCCCAGCTACTCAAGAGGCTGAGGCAGAAGGATCCCTCGAGCCCAGGAGGCCAAGGCTGCGGTGAGCCATGATTGTGCCATGGCCCTACAGCTTGATTGACAGAGTGAGGTAGCCCCAACTCAAAAACAAAAAAAACTAGGGATGGAGAAACCATTTAGACACCCATGACAACTAGCTGGGAGAAGAGAAGACAGCCTTAACTCAGGTAAAGGCAATAGGAAGGCCAAAGACATGTGAGATTGATGCGGCTAGACAGACCCCACGTGGTGACTGGGAAGAGGTGTGGAAGAGAAGGAAAGGTGAGGGATGATTCCAGGTCTCTAATAGGAGCCGTGTGTGGAAGGATCTGCCAGCCCCAAGGGCGATGAGAAGAGGTTTGGGGATGTGATTTTGATTTGGGGATGGTAAGTGTGATTTACCTGTGGAAGCCCAGGTGAGGCTGTCCAAGTAGCACCATGGCAGGGCTGGAGATGCAGATCCAGTAGCACGGACAGGTGGGTAGATGCTGAAGCCATGACACGGATGGGATTTTCCCAGAAGACGGCATGGCCCAAGCCGAGCAGAGGGCACAGACAGCCCAGGGGCACTGCCACCTAGTGGACAAGTGGACAGGGACAAAGTGGCCAGGGAAGAAGACAGAGTCTTCAAAGAGTGGTCACTCCACCCCGTGTCCCTGCCTCAGTCCTACATTTAATGTGGTCTTGTAATCTTCCCCATCTTCTGTGGGCTGGAATATCCAGCATTGGTTTAAATTGTGTACAAAATGGAAGGACACAGTCTCTTCCAAAATAATGTGCAAGCACTTTACTCTTTTGACTAAAGAAATCCTTTTTACTGCTAGCTACTCAGCTGTATTCCAGATGGTTCCTATTGCTGGACGTGTGACTTCCGAGAGTGAGGGGTTTGCCATAGAGGTCTCTGCCGCGTAACAGAATAATGATCTTCCCACAAAATTTGCAGTAAAATAAATCTGTGCTGTATAAATCCAGTTTTCGTATTGATTGCCAATATAACGATTTGGCAGGGTTCATAAAATCCCCAAGATCAATGGAATCACTCAAGAATGGAGCAAACTTTCATAGTTCATGTGGCTATACTTGCCATAATAACATTTGAAACAATTAATGATGATTAATATTATTTCAGACATTGAAACAGTGAAGTCCCTGTTACAAAGATATCCAGACTAAACATCCAAAAGAGATAAGAATTTCCTGATCTAGGTTTTCTGCCAGGTTGTGTTATTAAGAAGTTTTTCTCTGGGCACAGTGACTCATGCCTGTAATCCCAGCACTTTGGCAGGCTGAGGAGAGAGGATTTTCTGAGCCCACGGATTCAAGACCAGTTTGGGCAACTTGGCAAGACCTCATCTCTACACTAAATCAGAAAATTAGCCAGGGATGGTGGTGCTCGCCCATGGTTCCAGCTACTTGGAAGGTTGAGGCAGAAGGATCACCTGAGCCCAGCAGGTCGAGGCTGCGGTGGCCGTGAGCATGCCACTGTACTCCAGCCTGGGCGACAGAGTGAGACTCCCACACAACAACAACAACAAAAGTTTTTCTCATTAAAGAAAGGATCCTACCTCTGCTTTTGCATTAGAACACATAGTCAAGATTTTCTTTCTTATGTCATTTCAGAAGGGTTCATTCAGGTGTCCAGTTACACGTTTGCCAAGCACCGCTTTCCTGCCCTGAATTGTACTGTGTGCTGAATCTCTGCCTTTAGTCTTGTCTGTGCTGCAGTGGATTCTGGCAGATTTCTTTTTGTCTGTGAGCCTAATGTCTGTGCATCTATCAAGCAGAACATAGCCTGGCCTTCTTCAGGGGCTTCCTGGAGGCCCTGAGTATGAAGGGCTTCCTTTTAGCCCTGCCTCTCATGCTGACAATTCATTTGATGAACTTGGGGAGAGTGCTTAACTTCTTCCTCTAAATGCAGGAAACAGGAAGCAGGAAAGTGAAGGTCCAAGATGCTAAATTCAGTTCAATCACACAGAAGCTTAAAATTGGGAGGCTCCTTGATCTATCTAGAAAAAGGGGTGGGTGGCATGCTGCTGCCTCCCAGATACGTCCCAGAAATGACAGTGCCCTGTGATGAGCAGGTGCAGGACACACTCCTTTATTATATGTGATGGAGGGCTGTAGTTGTTCACCTAGTGTCATAAAGCAAGCCTGCTTGTGAAAACTCTGAACTCCATTTCCTTTAAGAAAAGAAGAGAGGCCGGGCGTGGTGGCTCATGCCTATAATCCCAGCACTTTGGGACGCTGAGGTGAGAGGATTGCCTCAGCCCAGGTGTTCAAGACCAGTCTGGGCAGTTTGGCAAGACCTCATCTCTACAATAAATCAAAAAATTAGCCGGGCATGGTGGCACATGCCTGTAATTCCAACTACTTGGAAGGCTGAGGCAGAAGAATCATCTAAGCCCAGCAGGTCAAGGCCGCAGTGGCCATGAGTGTGCCACTGCACTCCAGCCTGGGTGACAGAATGAGATTTCAACTCAAAAAAAAAAAAAAAGAAAAGAAAAGGAGAGGATTGGGCAACAGTCCGAATGCAGCAAACCTGGTTATAGCATTCATTTCAAATTGTCCGGACAAGTGTGTTCATACTCCCCAGACTACGGGACCCCCATCTTTGATTCAGAAAACATGGTCACATGAATGAATTGTTGGTAAACACAATATTCACTGCTTAATAATCTGGAAAAGATGCAGGAGTGAATTTGCAGTGATTTCGCACTTTTCATTATGGAAATGCCATATAAATATTTAACTCTAATGTTTATTTTATTCTAATTTTTTGTTAATCATATTTGCTTAGTTAATATGGCATGCTTATGCCAAGTTTTTATTATTGCCGTAGATTTCATGAATGATGACAATTTCCTGTGCTATTTTATTTGAAATTAGTTTGATTGTAAAGACTCATACAAAATCGACCATTAATTCTAAAGCTTAGTATTTATGCCATTGTACATGCACACACATGCCTGCACACTCATACTCACACTTACATTCCTGCATATGCGAATACACACTGTTTTCTCCATCATTATCAGTGAGACAACACATTGGCACATTGCCTCTAGCTTTCTAAGGGAAGGAATTTTTCTTTAAAGGTTCATTCATACTTTTGAAGGCAGACAAATTTGATTTAGCAGAACATCCTTCTAAAGTTGAGGAAGAAAGAAAAATTGCAAAATAAGACTGAAAAGAAAGAAAGGAAGGATACAGAAGGTGGAAACCAGTTTTTTTTTACTGACACTCAGGTTTTGATAGCTGGTGAAATCACTTCAGGAAAATTTCTTTTTGTCAACCTTTTCACATTGACCAAATGGTGTGTTTGTTAGAGCCATGCTTAAGACCTCAGGGATATGTGGAAGACCCCTGGGCCCCAACGTGCCTACCTACCCAGGTCCCAGGGGCACATCCTTAAGGAATTCATGTTTCAGATTAAGCTCTCCCTCATCCCGCAATATCAATCAGTTCTTACCATCCACTTCCCTCCACAACAGGAGGGGCCTGGAGCTTCAAGCAAAGGGGAAAAGGAGAGTCCAAAAGAGATGCCAGTGGGAACCAAGAACAGACGTTGCCTGCATCATTATTCTCTTCAGAGATGGCCCTGCTCTCTGTAGACTGAGGGAGATGCAAGTTCTATATTAGGATTCCAAATTGGTCAGGATTAGCTTCTGCTTACAGTGGCTTAAACAAAAGAGTTTATCTCACTCTCGTACAAAAGAAGACTAGACAAGCCAGTCTAGATTGGCAAAGGGACTCAGTTTCCTTTTGTGCTGTTGCTCTATCAATGCACAATTTTTTCTTCTTGGTCAAAGATGGCTGCTCAAATTCCAGCCATCACGTTCTCAGTGCACCAGTAGAAAGGGCAGAAGGGTACAGCCGCCTCATTGATGGGCACTTCCCAGAAGTATCATACAACATAACTGCTTGCCTTCCCTTGACCAGAATGTGGTCACACAGCCACATTTATTGCCAATGGAGTGTGAGCAGTCACACTTTTCACCAAGGGAGCGTGAAAAATACCATCTTCCTTCCTGTGGTTATGGGCTCAGCAAAATATCGAAGGTCCGTATACTGAGGGAGAAGAAGGAGAATAAATGTTGAGGGACGACTAGGAGACTAACACATATATCATCTTGCTAAAATACCTTATTTTTCTCTGTGACCTGAGTTCTTTTCAGCTTTCTGGATTTCTTTCCAGGACCAGGCATAAAATTTGCCAATGAAGAAATGTGATCAAACTCTAAGGCCATTGCTAAAGAAAAGCTTTAGAAAGCTGAGACCCCATTCTGGGATTGCCTGCTAATGCCTCCTTGTAATTTCAGCGGAAATCCTAGAATTGGCCGGAAATGCCGCAAGGGACAACAAGAAGGCCCGGATAGCCCCAAGACACATCCTTCTAGCCGTCGCCAATGACGAGGAACTCAACCAGGTATGTCTGAAGGACTGAGATTAGTCACACTGTGGGTTTGCCAAACATACCACTGCAAGCAGACCTGGCTGGCCATGAATCATTCCTGCTACACGTGTCAGTCACATTTATACCAAAAAAAAATTCATGCCACATAAACAAATTCTGCTAACTATGTCATTCTGATTCAAAACAAAATGGCCTCTGGAATATAGACCTCGTGATATATACTAGGTCTTGCCAGACCTTTCTTTCCTCTTTAAAGACAAGTTCTGAGGCAGGCGGGTGACTCATGCTGTAATACCAGCAATTTGGGAGGTGGAGGTGAGAGGATTGCCTGAGCCTGGGGTTCAAAACCAACCTGGGAAGCATGGTGAGACCTCTACCATAAATCAAAAAATTATCCAGACAAGGTGACGCATGCCTGTGGTTCCAGCTACTTGGAAGCCTGAGGTGGAAGGATCACCTGAGCCCAGCTGGTTGAAGCTGCAGCGGCCGTGAGCATGCCACTGCGCTCTAGCCTGGGAGACAGAGTAGGGCTCCGACTCAAAAAATAAAAATAAAAAAGACAAGTTCTGTGTGTTGCTGAGGAAGGTGCAACACACATTGTTCTCTTTACGATTTCTTTGCCCAAACTTCCTTGACAATTTTTTTTTCTGATGAAGGCAGGAGAATCTTTCTTTATGTATCAGAACTGACATTTTGAAACTAACTCCAAAGTCAAGTGAATAACCACTCCCATTTTAGTATACACAAGGTGATCGGTAGATACTATAAGAATGTTTAGACTGGGTACAGTGGCTCACACCTGTCATCCTAGTGCTTTGGGAGGCTGATTGAGGCTGGGAGTTCAAGCACAGCCTGGGCAACATAGTAAGACCCCCATCTCTAGCTAAATAATCTCTTTAAATTAAAAAAAAGAAGTTTTATTTCTATTTATTTTTGTGTATATTTATTTTCTAATCTCTGTAGTGAAGAATCAGTTTTTATTGCCAATTCATCATGAACTGATAATTTCAAAAAAAGTAATCTAAATTAATTACTAGAAGAAAGCAAAGACATAGAAACTACAACCCACAATTTTTTATTCTCTTCAGAGATAGATATATTATATATATAATAGATTCAATAGATATACAATAACTCTGTCAATTGCTGTATACGTTCCCAGACTCTTACCTCCAATTTCTGTGCTTTTATGTAGATAGGTAACTAACATGGGTAAGCTGTGGTCACAGACCACACTTGGAGTAATGCTGCTTTAGGACGTGCAGAATATATGAGTGGAGTATTACATGTCAATTATTTACAAAAAAACAAACAAACATACACCGATTGGGAGGTGCAAAATCAAACATATTTTACTGATGGAATGCATGTCTGAGGATATGGAGGCCGCAGATGTGTTGTTCACTGGGTCTAGTCTTTGCATTAACCTTTGAACCTAATTTTGCCAAGCTGCACTCCCCCATATGAAGGTCTTTATCCTCCGTTGTGTCTGGAATTCTAGAGCCCTGGGCAACAACCTGGTTTCAACTCCTAGACCCTTTTATTTTGCTTTGCTTTGTTTTGTTCTCTGTACAACATCACAGGATGTCTTGTTACCTACAGAGAAATGCTCTACAACTGAAGGAAGAGAAAGCCAATTAAATGGTGTATTATGCATTTTCTTTAGGAAAGTGAAGATCAGTTTTAAGACTTGCTTTGCCAACAGTTAGAACTGTACTAAATACAGAACCAGCAAGCTCTGCTGTGTGAGCTCATGCCTTTCTCTCTTCAGCTGCTAAAAGGAGTGACCATCGCCAGTGGAGGCGTCCTGCCCAGAATTCACCCTGAACTGCTGGCCAAAAAGCGAGGGACCAAAGGCAAGTCAGAAACTATCCTCTCACCTCCCCCAGAGAAAAGAGGAAGAAAGGCCACGTCAGGCAAGAAGGGGGGCAAGAAATCCAAGGCTGCCAAACCACGGACGTCCAAAAAGGTGAGTCAAGGCTGCATTTCTGGGCTGGGAATGATGATTCATGCCTGTAATCCCAGCACTTTGGCAGGCTGAGGTGGGAGAATTACTTAAAGCTAGGAGTTCAAGACCAGTCTGGACAACATAGCAAGACACCATTTCTTTTTTTTTTAATTTTTTAAATTTTATTTTATAAAAAGGTTGTTTCAGGCTGGGTACAGTGGCCCACACC
>CAUYQG010235116.1:0-14600 GCA_963574415.1 Tarsius wallacei | reverse complement strand
AGAGTGGGGGCTCAGACTCACATGGATGGGGGAGGGGACCAATGGGGGACTCAGTCTCACATGAATGGGGGAGGAGACTCATGGGGGGCTCCGATTCACATGGATGGGGGAGGGGATACATGGAGGCTCAAACTGATGTGGATGGGGGAGGGGATACATGGGGGTTTCAGACCTACAAGGATAGGGGAGAGGACCCTTCAGGGTCTGAGACTCATGTGGATAGGTGGGAAATGGGGACTCAGACTCACATGGATGAGGGAGGCAACTTACCACTGCCCTGGGTTTGTGTGAGTGGAGGAACTGGCAAGACAGGCATAGCCTACAGGATAGAGTGAGGGGACACCCATCTGGGGCCCACAGTAGGAGCCAGCCCTGCACGGGACCTCAGCCACTGCACCTGAGGGAGATTGGGCAAGTGATGTGGAGAGAGCAGGCCAGGGCATGGTTTTCAGCAGCTGTTGGGTCTTTTCTCTCCCCCTCTGTAGCATGGGAGGCCTGGAGAGTGGAGAACTCAGGAGGGCTCTGGGCAGAACCTGGTAGGGCAAAGAGCTGTGGGGTGGAGGCCTCAAGGTGGCAGGGAGAAGTGTGGGGGCCAGGGAGAGAGGAGGGGTGCTGGCACCAAGGGAGGTCCTTGTGTGGTCAAGGTGGGTAGCATGGGTGGGAGGCAGGCCATGAACAGACATGGAGATCAAATGACAAGTGGTTCCTCCATCCTTCCAGGGCAAGGATAGGTGTTCGTAAGGTTAGTCCGGGGGGGTGGTGGGGGGCGGGCAGCAATGGGTGGCTGGGGGGTGCCATGCTGTCCAAGAGCCCTGCAGGTCACACAGGCAGACCCTGCCTTCTACAGACTTGAAGTCACCACGTGAGCCTTTCCTGTGCCCTGAGTACTGCCTGCCATGACTCCCACCTTCTCTGAGAGCCTTTTTTTGTCCTGCCAAAGCCCTTCCTTAGTTTCTAGAATAAAGGAAGGTGCCTTACATTGTCCCAACATGTGGAGCACATACTGTTTTGTGTCAGGCTTGCTATTTCTTCTTAGACCCCTGACCAGTCTCCTCCCTGACCTGGACAGGGAGGAAGGGGAGGCTCAAAGGCATCTCAGATTCGGGAAGATCCAGGTGGTATAGACACCACAAAAGGCTGCCCTGGGCAGGTGACGTGGGGACTGGGTAAGAGGCTTTCCAGGCCATGCAAGTGGCCTTGCCATGTGTGGCCAGAGCTCATAGGGTGTCCTGCTCACCCTCAGGTCTGGGCCTCAGGGATGAGGATATGAAGGACAGAGCAGGGGCCAGAAGCAGTCTCACCTGCCAGGCACTTGGATCTGGTCCTGCAGGGGAAGGCAAACATGTTTGCCTGGCTCCTTAGCTTGGCATCGGGGCAGTAGTGGCCAAGGGGACAGACCTCACATTCTTCTGGTGCTGATGCCTCTGGCTCTGATCTAAGAGTGCCAAGTGGGCACAGAAAGGCACCGTGATCACTTGGATGCCAGTAGCCTGGAGGACACAGGTGATCTTTGAAGGAAGAGAGACCTGGGGGTAAAAGCACTAGGCAAATATGGGCTTCTCTGAGGAACCTCCCAACATCTCTGCTCTCTCCTCCTGAGGCCTCCATCCATGTAGACAAGTCTCACCTGGCCATGGGCCATAAACCCAGGGAGGGCTGGTAGTGCTCTCAGTGGCACAGAGCAGGCCAAGTAGCCCCTGACCGGCAGAGATGACACTGGGCATTGGACACAAGGTGGTATGTCTGAGGCCCAGGCTGGGTGGGGTCAGTTTGGTGTCCTTCCTTCTAGCTAGTTCCCCTGGGTCTGAAGGGCAGGGGACCCAGAGGACAAATGGGGCAGCTGGAGGAAGAATCGGGGAATGGGCGTAGGGACATTAGGTTCCCTCCCTTGAGGCACTAAGTCTGGCCTGATGCCCACAGTCAGTGGCTGAGTTCTAGCCTCAAACCCAGGGCATGGCTGAACCCCCTGCCTCCTAGGGCCTCCAGGGCCAAGCTCCCTCCTGAAGTTCCTGGGAAATACCTAAGGGCAGGGGAAAGCTGTGGAGCTGGAGCCCCAGGGGCTGAGGGAGTTGGAGTCAGCCACACAGAAGCCAGTGGGTGAGCTAAAGCCTGGGCCTGGGAAGAAGGAGGCAGCCAAGCAGGGTTCGCTGCTACCCTCAGAGGTGGTGCCTGGAAGGGGAGGGTGGCAGGGTGCAGGCTCTGGGTGTTCTCACCATAGAACTGCTTGCCCAGGACAAGTTCTGTGTTCTGCCATACTCTGGAGCTAGAACACAGCCAGGAGAGCACTGCCCGGTGTCCAGGGCACAGCCTGGAGCTAGAGCAGACCTGCCACTCACAGCTGGGCTGCATGTCCCCAGAGAACATGGCCACCAGGGGCTCCTCATTATGCATGTCTGTGGGGCCAGTGGGGGATGAGGATCTGCACAGGAGAGGTCACCGCGGGGCATGGTGGGGAAGGCGGGGAACAGACAGAGCCTCACCTGAGCTGCTCATCATCCCCACAGGGCAGGGCACTGGAGAGAGGGCCTCTGGCTGGCAGTATTGGCCTTGGGGTCAGGGTCTGTCGAGGGCAAAGACAGAGTTCTTAGGGGTGTGGTGCTGGCAGCAACCCCTCCCAGCAGCAACCAGCCAAGCAAGATCTTTGTGTGGAAAAAGGTGTGGAGTTTGAGGACAGCAACAGATGCCTCCCCAACTGATATTTGAGCCTGACTGGTGGTGGAAGGCCCTTATCTTGCTGTTCCACCTGGTCCCTGACACCTGCTGCTATCCTCAACCATGGGAATCATGGAAATTAAAGTAGGAAGGAAAAGTCAGGGAGGCAAGGAGACACAGAGTGGCTATGGTGTCGGTGGCCCAGGCCCGGCTTCCTGGGCTCTGGCACCTGGTGCTGGCAAGGATACCCGTGGTGCGAGGAGCCACGCCAGGGGAGGATAGTGTGGACACTTAGTCTGCACCAGGCCGAGCACTGGAGGCAACAGCCTCAGTCTCCACAGCAACTGTGGAAGGTGAGTGCTGTTTCCAGCCCGTGTTACAGGGAAGAAGCCTTAGAAGTCCAGTGTCACATCTGACTGAGTGCAGCTGAGATGAGGCCAGCAAGGTCTCAGAGGCCCTGCCCTTGGCCACCAGGCTAAGGTCTCTTAGGAAAGGAGGGAGGAGTAACAAGTGGCACAAGCAGATGGGTGGGCCGGAGCAGGCTTGTGCTATAGTCATGTGGAGGAGCAGAACACTCGGACCCCCAGGAGGACCTGAAGTTGTGACAACCCTGAGAGCCCCTGGAGTGGGGATGGCCTTGTGTCCAGGTTCAGCAGGACTCAGAAGCCTGCCCTGTGTGTAGTGATGTCTCTCCATCTACTGTCCTTGCAGACGGTCTCCCTCCCTCAGGAGCCCTGGGCACCTCTACTGCTCTTCCTGGCCTTGGTACCTACTCCCAAGCTGTTGCCCTGTCCAGCACAGTGCCTCCCTGCAGGGAGATATGGCGCCTTCCTGACCACTCAGTGTTCTCTCTAGGCAGGAACAAGCAGTGGGCATCCATGCTGGGTAAAAGTGACCTCCAAGTAAGACCAGAGTGAATGCTGAGTGTCCCAGCCCCTGGCTATTCCTACATACCACAGCCTCCCATTCTCTAAGGCAGAGATGTTGGGGCAGCCCTGAGCCCTGAGGGTGCCAAGGCTGCAGTCAGAGGGGATGGAGGGGGTGAATATGTGAGAGACTGTAAGAGTGTGAGTATGAACATATATAAGCATGTGTATACATGTTTGTGGGTTTGTGAAACTGTGAGAGTGTGAGTATAAACCTATGTGAGTATGTGTGAGTTCATGAATGTGTGTACGTGTGTGGTTGTGTGTGTGAATGTGAGCGCTTGAGAGTGTGTGTGAAGTGTGAACATGTGAGTGTATGTGAGTGCATGAGTATGTGCATGTGTACACATGTTGGGTACCCTTTCCCTCACCCATGCAAGGCCATACAATGGGGCCAGTCAATTGCTTTGCCACAGACTGTCTAGGCAAGGGCTTCCAGGGAAATCTCCCCACCACATTCTCCCCTGCAGCCTGATGAGCTTCATTTTATAGGGGAGTCAGTGGGGCAGGGCAGGGCAGGGTGAGATCACCAAGCACCCAGCATGGAGCTCCAGACAGAGCCAAGTTTGGGGACCTGGAGTCCCCACCTTGGAGAGTAAGGGCAAGGCTGGTCCCAGGGCCCTACCTTTGGGACAGAGGTTGGGCTCCATGATGGCAGCCTGGTGACAGCAGGTACTCTCAGTGCTAGGCAGGCAGATGTCCACCTCCAGGCAGAGGGCTGAAGGTATCTGGCTCACAGGGTAGTTCTCTGAGGGTCCCCAGTGGACAGCGGAAGCCAGGGGGACATCTGTATCCATGGGTTTCACTGGAGGGTGAGGGGACAGCGCTGACTCCCATGCAGATGTACTGCAGGAGTGAAGAGCCATGGCCAGACATCCAGCATGCAGAGCCCTGCCCTGTAGCAGCCCTGGCACCAGACTTGTGCTGTGGGTGTGGCCAGGGGACCCGCAGCAGGGGACCAAAGTGTTCCACGCTGGAGTTCGCTGAGTCAGCCTTAAAATGGGCTTCTGATCACTGCAGTGGGACTCTAAGGGGTGGGGCTCAGGAAGACAGTCTTGGAGTGGCCTGGTGCTTTCCAGACCCCATCTACATGCTCTCTGTCCCCTGAGCAGACAGACTTGTCTGCCTTCACACAGCACCTGTTGGAGCTTCTGGTGGCTGTGGGACAGTGAGGGGAAATGCACCTCTCAGAATCCCGGGTGCCTGTCAGCAGGGGACATCACCAGTGGAGTGAAGAATGAGGCCTGGCCCTGGCCATGGAGGGAGGGGAGGCTGTCTCAGGGTGCAGGGAGATCATGGGGCTGGCCGGGCACACCCAGGGCTTCTTGGGCTAAAGAAGTTCAATGCTGGGTGTGCCTGAGGGCGCATCCCGTTCAACCTGGTGTCTGAAGGATGAACCATCTGAGGCCTGCATACCCACAGGAGATAGTCACTCCAGCCTGGGCCCTTCAGAGTGGCTGGGGGAAATGCCATGGTAATTTAGGATTGGTGTGTGACCCAGCAGCCCTGGCAGCCTCTAGCCTGAGCTAAGAGCCTCTTCCTGCTTCTTCCCAGGAAATTCAGGGCCAGGGCTCCCTCACGCTGCATCACAGAGTCTAGCGTCCAGGATGTGGGACAGCCCTGGCCGGCTACAATAGCACCATGGGTGGTTGGCACTGGTCCTTGCTGCCCAGACCAGGGGCAAAGGAGTAAAACCTAGAAGGACATGGCAGTGGGAGCTCCAGCCCCTGAGGCAGAAGACATGGGGGGGTTGGAGGGTGGCAGACAGATGCCATTTCCAGAAAGTCCTGGGATCTCCACCTATGCAACCAAGAGAAGGAAGAAAGAACTTCTGTCCGAGCTCTAGTTTCAGCCACACAAAGCACAGCTGGCATCTGAGGGAGAAGCCAGCATCTGACTGCATGTGGATAGACTGCAATTAGGATGACAGCCCAAAACCACCTCACTGACAGTACCATCATCTGTGCCCATGGAGCCATGGAGGATGGGTATCATGGCCCTGTGGGTTTCTGATGTCACAAATCCTGGTCTTGGCTTAGCAGCCCTGCCCTGTCCCTTGGCCTGTTCTCTGCTCTGGGGCACTGCTGTGGAATTCCCAGGAGAAAGGCCAGTCTCTGCTCTAAAAGAAAGGCTGAGGCCTGGAGGGGCAGGGGCCATGCTCAACCCAAGTCACACAGTGGGTCAAAGCCAATCAACAAACACCAGCTGGGTCTGCCCATCCCTCTACTCAACTCTGTCCATGTGACCCTCACAGTTGACTCTCCAGGATACCACGGTATAGTGATTCAACCTGCAGATGGCCGCTTTCCCCATGTCCCAGGCAAGCCAATTACCCCCAACACTCCTGGTCTCTTCTTATCTAAGGTAGGCTGACCTCAGGCCATTCGAAAGGTTGCTGAGTCCACGAGGACATGACACAAATGCAGCCCAGCATGGGGTAAATGCTCTGTGCATGTGACTTGCCCTTACTACATGTCACCAAACTCAGGACACCAGCTATTGGAAGACAAGCTGCTATCTCAAGGATCATTTAAAGAAATAAATGCTGCCAGCTCTGATCATCACACACCATGGTTGGGAAGGTGCTGCTGACTTCAAGGATGTTGAGTGTGAAAAAGATGCACATTTTAGAATCAATGGAATGAGCTATCCCTGGGCCCTGCCCCACTCCCTGGGGATAGAGAGCTTCCACCATGGTGGGAGGGAGGAGCCTCTGGCTGGCTTCGTGGTCCTGAGCCAGTACACATCTAGGTGCTCCAGGACGGACTCAACATCCATCAGGGGTGCCAGAGCCCAGCCGTGTCTATCTTGTGTTTGATGAGGGTGGGAGACACGACCCCCCCAATACAGTAGTAGGTAAGAGTGACAGATCCCTGAGAGCTGGGAAAGCCCTTCCTGGGAGCACATTCAAGGAGAGCAGACCCAAAAAGGGCAGGTGACAAAGAACCAGGATCCTCTCCCATCTCTTGGGCTTACCTTTCCCTGCCCTGCCCTCCCTGCCCATCTGCCTTTCCCTCCTCAGGCTCAGACAAGCACAGGATGTGGTGGCTGGCAGAATGAAGGTGTGGGAGTGGCTATACAGGTGTGGAGCCACCTCCACCAGGCAGTCCTCTCTCTTGCAGCTCCTGATCTCTGAGAGGAATGTGGGGCTCGTTTTGTCTTGATTCCTAAAGGAGTGTTTGGGGGCAGGGCAAGGAGCAGGAGATGGGAGGCTGAGAAGCCAAGGAACTGTGGGGGCGTCAGGACTTTTGGGAGGTGGATGGATGGGGCCAGCCCATGTGGGTACCTGCCCTGGCATTCTGGCTCCAGTTACCCAGAGAAGGCAGCCCTGGGCCAGCCTCAAGTCCTTAGGCTTTGCTGGCTTGCCTCCTCCAACTTGCCCTCATTCTCTCCCTGCCCATCAGCCTAGGTCCCCTGAGGGTCCACTCATCTGGACGCTCACAGTCCAGCTCTGCAGTGGCTCCTTGCCTGGGCCCAAATGTCCCCTGAGGACATGGACAGGCTTTGACTGAGAGTGAGCCTGGGGGACAGAAGTCGCCTCAGAGACACAGGCTGCGGCCATGAGTTATAGGGTCTGGGGGCAATGGCAGTGTCAGCATGACTCAAGGTGAGACCCCTACCCTCCGAATGCCCTAGATCAGACCCGGGACACCTGGGCATGGAAGCTGCAAGGGCCCAACCCCTCAGGCAAGGTGCTTTGTTCTTGTCTGATTATGGCTGACCATCTGCCAAGAAGATTTTATCAAACCTGCTTTAGCCTCCAGAGACCCTGACCATTAATACATGCGGGTCACACTGGCCACACAAGACCTGCCACCCATGCCATGAAAGCTGTGTCCTGATCTCATGCATGCCACCCATGCAAAACTGAGTTTGACTGCGGCCAACCAAGTCCTAGGGTCTGGATCTCAGACAGTCATGTTCCATTCAGCACCTGTGTCCCTGCCATGTCCAGAGCTGGGCTGAGACTAGGAGGTCCTGATGATGTGGAGGGCAGTGTCTCTGTGGAATGCCTCATCTTGGCTGAAGTTCCCAGCATGCCCTTCCTCCTACCTGTTGTTCCCAGGGCCCCCCACCTTGCTGTCCACTGCTCAAGCACTGCACATGTACCTGACAGTGACTGTGTCACTATGGCAACCAAGTTTCTGGTGTAAGAACCCCTAGATACTTTTTTTTTTTTTGAGTTGGAGTCTCTCTCTGTCTCCCAGACTGGAGTACAGTGGAACGCTCCTGGCCACCGCAGCCTTGACCTGCTGGGCTCCGGTGATCCTTCTGCCTCAGTCTTCCAAGTAGCTGGAACTAAAGGCGTGTGCTACCACGCCCAGCTAATTTTTGATTTTAATTGTAGAGACAAGGTCTCGCCAAGTTGCCTGGGCAGGTCTTGAACCCGTGGTTCAGGCAATCTACTCACCTTGGCCTTCCAAAGTCCTGGGATTACAGGCTGAGCCACCGAGCCCGGCCTCCTAGATACATTCTAAAACCACATCGAAGTAAGTGCATGCAGAAGGGACACCAGGATCCTGAGTGGACCCTGTGTCATCATAGGTCTGACCTCTGTCTCTGAGTAACAGGGGCCCTCTTCACTTCTCATATCTACAGAGGAGCAAAGGGGCTGCTTTGGCGGGACTAGTGCAGAGCTGTGCCCTGGGACCAGTGTTCTAGGGGCCTCCTGTCATCCTGATGAACCCACCTGGACCAGAGGTTTCATAGTGGAATCTTGCCGGGCATGGCTCACAGGAGCCTTGGGTCTCCTGTGGCTGGAAGGTTCCATTCTTACAGGCACTTGGCTGGGATGAGGCCTCAGGACAGTAGAAACCATGGGGGCACCAGAAAGACACGGGAGTGGCAGAGTTCTGGCCAAGGGGACCGTAGTACCCTGCTGAGCACAACCCATCTGGGAGGCACTTCCCGACACGTACTAGAAGAGTTATAGACTGGCTCCAGGAAGGACAGTGAGCCCAGCTTGAAAGTAGGCAAAGCTCTGGGCAGATCCTGCACTTGGATGCTCCTTGTGCTGTCCACAGCAAGAGGAAGCCATTCTGGAGCAGAGTTCTGAGGATCTTCTAGATTCTGAGGCCCCTCAAGGCCCTGTGTCTCTTCCTGTCTCTGTCCCTTCCTCTCTGTTTCCTTCTGTCTGTGTCCCTTCCTGTCTCTGTGTCCCCTCCTGGCTTAGTGCTCCCCCCCCAGCTTTGCTTGTCTCTACCTATTTGGCTGTTTAGGGGCCCCTCTGAGCTCAGGTTCTTCATCTGTAAGAATGCAGCCATGTGTGAGGAAAAATAATGTCTCTTGAGGTCCTGTCCCTGTTGCTTCCTACATAAGGCTCAACCCCTGCTTTCTGTGGATGGGTTTTCATGTTTTTCTCTACCAAAGTCCTAGGTGACCTTCAAGTCCTGAGCAAGCTCTGCACAGCTTCCTTCTCCCCCATCCTCCCTCACTGGATCAATATCATCCTGCCCAAGAAATAAGGTAGCCTCATGTGACCCCATTAACCCATTTGACAGAACTCCATGTGCGTCTGGGACAGGCCGTGGTTACTCTGGTCTGTCTCTTCCCATGTCTCTCTGCACCCTAAGTTCTCCTTGCCTTCCCTTCTCACCCCTGGGCCTGTCTGGGACCCAAGTTGCCGATCGTATGTGACATGAGAAAACTAGATGTCCAACCACAAGCTTGTCAAAGGTCCCTCTGAGATAATGGAACAGTTAGGGACTTGGCAAAGAGCCAGAGAGGGCAGATCTTGTCACCTGAATCTTAGCAGAACTGTCCTGTGGGACAGGGTCTGCAGTCCCCCATGCTGCCAGCCTCTCTCAGGATGTGCCCCTGGAACATGGGTGCTGGGTGGGAGTCTGGGTACCCAGATGGCAGGAGTAGCTGGTGGAACAGTCCACTAACCAAATGGGTTTGGTTCCTGGCCCCTGGAGCTCAAAAGGACAGAATCTGTGGATGCAGCTGGTATGAGGTCAGTAGAGAAAGAGAGAACACCTACATCCCAGGTTTTCTGGGAAGCCAGACTCCTCCGGAGGAAGGAAGCTTCTGGGACCTGGAGGATTTGGGCAAAGCAAGATCCTCATGGGACCATCTGAAGGCAGAGGAGATGGATACTAAGGTGGGCAACGATATCCTACTTTTTGTCAAGTCTTTTGCAGAAGCCTGCAGCCCTCCAGGGCCCTCTATTGGCAGTGGAGAATTTACTACATTAGGTTCTGCAGGGCAGTAGGTACTGGGGGACAGGGTCCCTGGTCACTGTCCATGAGGATCTCTGTGATGTATCTGAGCCCCTTCTGGCCTCAGGGAGGGTGGGGGAAAGCCAGATGTCACTGGACAGAGAGGAGAGGCCCCTGCCCTGGGGCAGCCCCTCACTTCCTGACAAGGCATGTCTTGAAAATGCTCCACCCAGGCTCATCCTGATACAGCTCAGGATGGGTTCTGGGGTGCAGAGCTGAGGTTTCAAGCTGCCCTGCCCGGGGTGCATGGGTGCCCAGTGGGTCAGACAGTGTCTAGAAAACAAAGGAGAGAAATGTTTCCTCTTGGGCTTCTTCCCCTCCTCAGTCCTGTGTTCACCTGGAGCAGAGGCAGCTCCAGTGGAACACCAGCTATTGTAGAAGGGCACATGAACCCTCTCAAACCTCACTGGCAAGCAGCCAGGCCTGCAGTGACTGGGGATGAGAGGGGGCATCAGGGCACCATTCTGATTAAAAAACGAAAGCGAACTGGGTGCAGTGGTGCATGCCTGTAATCCCAGCACTTTGGGAGACTGAGGTGAGAGGATTGCCTGAGCCTAGGAGTTCGAGACCAGCTTGGGCAACTTGGCGAGACCTCATTTCTACAATAAAGCATAAAAATTGTCTGGGCGTGGCAGTGCATGTCTGTAATTCCAGCTACTTGGAAGGCTGAGGCAGAAGGATTGCCTGAGCCCAGCAGGTCGAGGCTGTGGTGGCCGTGAGTGTGCCACTGCATTCCAGCCTGAGTGACAGAGTGAGACTCTGACTCACAATAAATAAATAAATAAACAAATAAATAGAAAACTACACTCAATACTAATAACTCTATTGGAATTACCTACAAACCTCAGCTCCAATGACAACCACCCCCCCACGGGCTGAGAACTAAGGCCTGCTCATTAGATAAGCAGGAATCACTGGCCTGAGGCAGCCTCCTACCTTTGAGGTCCCAAGTAACAGGCTGCAATCTCACTTAGCATGAAGCAGCCTGAAAACTAACTTAGGAGTACATTTTTGGTAACAAACTCTAGGTTTCTGCCCATCTCAGGTAGCCGACTATCACACCACACCAAGGAAGGCAGAGGCCGGGCTGTAGACTCCAGGATTTCCCGGCTACTTCTGACCCAAGTGCATACTGACTCAGGAACTGTTCACTGTTTAAATACACTTGGGTACATTTGTTGTCTAAAGTTTTTAACAGGCCCCAGGAAACAAAACTTGGGGCTCTGCCAAGGATAGCTCAGGTCCTCTGTCCTTGAGTCACACCTCGCCCCCTCCTCTCTCAGCCCGTTTCTCACTATAGGGGTCTCACATGGCCCTTGAGTACATTTATTCCCTGCCCCAAAGCATGGGATTCTCCAGCCTTAACTGACTTTAAAAAATCTTCCTTGGTTCTTCTATTTCTTCTCACTCATCCCACAAGGATACTCCCACCTCTGTGTCTGAGCAAGGGACACTGGGCTCTGGGTGCATGAATAGCCCTCTAACACTGTTTCCTGCCCCTTTGACCTCGGGCTCCAGGACCCAGAGGAGCTGAATGGAGGGGAAGCCCATAGCCACATCTCCTTCCCAGTTGACCCTACAGAGTTCACACCCCTATCCAAATGGTGAGGAGGGTCTGCTCCTACCTAGACTGTGCCCAGAGACAGAGGCCCTGGGGCAACATCAGCCTCCTTCACACAGGGCCTCTGGGAAGCTCAGGCCAACCTGGGAGCAGAACCAGCTGGTTAGGCATAGCTGGCAGTCTGGCTTTGCCATGGCCCCTGAGATGGCCAGGAAGGAGCCTGCAGGTCCACATACTGTGGCTGCACCAGGACCTCTGGGATGGAAACCTGTGCTGGCCCATCTCTGATGGCAAAGCCATGATCCAGCTCTGCTCACTCAGTCCCACGGGGGGTGATTTCGAGGGCCCCTGCCTCCTTGCCCTTTGACTTCCCACCTGCTATGCTGGGGCCTGGACTTAGACAACACCATCCTTTATCCCCAGACACCTCCACAGCCCAGTCCCCCTCTTCAAGCCTCCCTGGGGACCCTAGGTCCCAGAACTACATAGTCCTACTCACCCTGTGCCCCCATGTCCCATGCTGAAGGGTGTGTGTGTGGGGGGGGTATCGCTCTGTGAGTGCAGTTTGGGGGTTTCTTTTGTAGTCCTTCTCTAGAAAACCCCTGGGACCCAGCTCTTCTCTCCTCTACAGGGCCTCTCAGTGACTCATCTGGGGGGCAAGGAGCAGGCCAGGAACTGCCCTGGGAACAGAAGTGGCCTGAAGAGCAGAGGTATTTGACCTTGTCAGTTGGGTTTGGGACAGATGCTCCCCGAGCACAGTGGAACCCAGCACTGCAGGGCACTGACTAGGCCACCAGCCCAGGCAAGAGACTGTAGAAAGAGATAGTAGTTGGCGGAAAAGACAGGATCCTCCTGGGGCTGGGGTGGAAGACTTAGGGTACCACCTCCCCCAAGCTCTGATCACCTAAGGTGCACCTTGTGACCAACCTATGTGTCCCCATTCAACCAGGCCTGAGTGCCTGCCGGCCAGGAAGGGTGTGTCCTGATGTGTGTGGGGGCTGCAGAGGGCACCCTGCTCCCTTATCTGACTCACAGGAGGTGCAATCTGACTGCTAGACATCCCCTCTCTGTGGATTGTTGGTGCCCCTGGGGCAGGATAACTGAAATGTGAAGTCAGTGGAGGCAGGGCAATAATGGCCAGCAGGAAACTGGTTCCTGGCCACAGAGAAGGTATTGGCTGGGCAGAAGAAGCTGCAGAGAAGAGAGGGAAGGAGGGGGCTCTGAGTGCCTGATGGCCCCTGCAGTGTGGCGTGGGTTGGGGGTGGCTGCCTGGTACTCAGGAGTTATCATCTGACCAGGGACACAGTTCTGTCCAGCATGAGGCATCAGCTGTGGAGTTTGGGCTTGGGGGAGGCTAAATGGTTTAAATTATGGTAAAAGAGGCACAGGTTTAAATTTGGGACTGAGTCAGTGATACCCAAGAAAGAGCTCAAAAGACACAGAGAAAGATGGCCAGGGAAGCTGCGGAACTCCTCCCATGACTTCTCAATATCACAGAAAACTCAGGTTGAAAGGGAACTTCATAGATGGTCCAGCCACCTCTTGCAGCAGAAATGAAAACCGCAAGTCCAAAGACATGAGGGTCCCCAGAGGTGCCTCTCAGCACTCATTCCTGGGGATATGGCTCACAGTGACCTGGGTGTTGAGGGTGCCCAGTGGGCAGGGCCTTGGGGAACCAGTGCCCTGGGGACAGAAGTGTCCTGAAAGGGAGAAAGATCTCACAGGACAGCAGGAAACCCCACTCCCTGATGCTCAGCATGGCCTCACCCTAAAGCCCAGGAACTTCGGGGTCCAGGAGACAGGCAGAAGCCTCCTCAGGGACCTTGGCCACTGTCTAAGAGACAGAGGAGGGCAGAAGTGGAGGGAACTGATCTCTCACCTGGCCTTTCCCGATTCTTCCTGAGCACCCCCACCCTGGGGGAAAGAGTGTCTGTGGGACATGGACCATGGGTCCCATCTCCCAGGGAGCAACTGGGGACTAGGGCTCCCAGAAGGCAGAAGAAGCCTTCACTGCAGGGCCCAGAAGAGTGGGCAAGGTCAACAGAGCCCCAGTAGGGGCTGGGCAGGCACTGGGTGTAGGCAGCCTTCAGGGGCCACTGCCGGAGGGGATCTTAAGAGTGCTTGGGAAAGGAGCAGATGGACAAAAGGGCCTCCGATCCAGAAACCAGCCTGTCCAGCACCTCACTCCTCCTAGAATACCCTCACCACCTAGAGCATCCCCAGCTGGCATCCACGCCAAGCTGCCTGCACACTATGCTGGCTGCCACGCTTGCTGCAGACCATCAGTTCTGTGTGACAGCTCTGAGCATCAATCCAGAGGGCTTCTGTGTGACCAGGAACTACCCCTCCAGACTGTTCCGTCAGTATGTTGTTCTGCCTTCTTTGTCTCCTTTTTATCTTTACTCCCAAGTTCCTTTGTAGTTTGGCAATAACATCAGGGGAAGACACTGACCTCTCTCTACCTCTGTGGGGCCTCATTGGGTACACAGCCCTCCCCACAACCCCCCACATGCACCCACCACAAGGTCAACTTTGCTGCTCCCTCCGAGGTTTCAAAATCAGCTTATGCTGACTGTGCTAGGCACGTGTCCAACACATGTTTGCTGGAAGACTGCTGTGTGCCAGGCTTTGCTCTGACTATAGAGCACTGAACACAATGCCAAGTCTCTCTAGTTTGATGACCTTTGTAGTTCAGTGGGAATAACAAAATACATGTGGCCAATAAGTAAAACAGTATGTTAGACTGTGATGTGTGTTAAGGGGGCCAGGACAGGCCTCTTTAGATAAAGTAACCTTTGAGTGCAGACCCAAGGAGGAAGTGGCTGGCCAGATGGCCCTATACTCCAGTACCCTGAATAGGGACACATAGGCTGGTGGCACAAGGTGCACCCTGGTGATCAGAGCTTGGGGGAGGTGGTACCCTAAGTCTTCCACCCCCAGGTTCTAGAGTGGCTGGCCAGATGGCCCTGTACTCTTTGACCTTGAGAACAGTGCAGCTTGGCCCAATTCAAGCAGGGTCCTCTCCATACTGGGTCCTCTCCATACTGGGTCTTCTTCCTGGGCGACTTGATCTGTGGAAGAGAAGAGAAAGACCCCCAGGTGGGCAGAGCTGGGGTGTGGCCAAGTCCCTAGGGCAGTAGTGTCCCTGAAGACAAGGGCCAGCTCCCTCTAGAACCAAGACACAGGTCAGACTGGTCACTGGGAAGGGCAGTGTGAGACCCACGAGGGGTCCCTCCTGCA
>CAUYQG010235111.1:0-16335 GCA_963574415.1 Tarsius wallacei | reverse complement strand
TTGTGAGCCACCATGCCTGGCCAAGATGAGTTTATTTATTTTTAATTTAATTTAATTTTATTCTATTTTTGAGTTGGAGTCTCACTCTGTTGCCCAGGCTGGAGTGCAGTAACACGCTCATGGCCACCGTAGCCTCGACCTGCTGGGCTCTGGCGATCCTGCCGCCTCAGCCTTCCAAGTAGCTGGAACTACAGGCGCACGCTACCACGGCTGGCTAATTTTTTGATTTATTGTAGAGATGAGGTCTCACCAGGTTGCCCAGGCGGGTCTCGAACCCACGGGCTCAGGCAATCCACACACCTCAGCCTCCCAAGGCGTGGGATTACAGGCTGAGCCACCAAGCCCAGCCAAGAACTCTTTTTAATCAGTTTAGCCCACAGTGCTTTTCCATTCTACTGAGATTCTGTATTTGATATTATATAATTATTGCTCTCTTTTCTTTGGCACTAAGTTATGTGTTATTCTTTCCTGTGACCTGCCACAAAAATATAAGGTGAGCTTCTTTTTCTTCTAGAAATTAGCCTTCAGAAAAGAGGGAATTCTCTTTGTATTTGGCGTCTTATAAAGTATTTCTTGTTATCAGACTCCCAGTAAGGTTATAGTCAGTTCATGAAAAAAAAAAGAAAAAAATCTGTGTCACCATCTGCTGGTTTAATCAATATTGATTTTTGTAGAGATCATCTGACATAATTGGTTACACAAACAAAAAAAAGACCAAAAATTTAAGAAAGTTTTAGTTATTGTTCCTAGGAATTTAGCTTCCTAATTTGAAGACTTGAATGTAATTGTATACAAGCCAATAACATGAAAACATCACTTAAAAAAAAATCACTTACAAAACACACACACACAGCAAGTAGTCACATAATGGAGACCATAAATAAGCATAACAGAATGAATGAAAAAAAAAATCCAATGTTATGCAGTTGTGGTTTGAAATGATCTGGAGATACTATAGACTCAGAAATGCTGTTGCATCTCAAACATCTTAAAAAGAAATGTAGATAATGTTTTCTAGAAAATATACTTAAAAAGCAGCTTTCTTTTTTTTTTGCTGATCATTAGACTTTATTTTTACAAATAGTTTTAGATTTGCAGAAAAATTGCAGAAATAGTACAGAGAGTTCCCATACATCCCACATTCAATTACCCCAATTCTCTTACATTAATATGGTACATTTGGCACCATGAATGAACCAGTATTGATATATTATTATTAACTAAAGTCTATAGTTTATTCAGATTTCCTTAGGGATTTTTTTTTTTTTTTTTTGAATTGGAGTCTCACTCTTGTCGCCCAGGCTGGAGTGCAGTGGCACACTCAACGGCCACTGTAGCCTTGATTTTCCACCTTAGGTGATCATTCTGCCTCAGCCTTCCAAGTAGCTTGGCTAGTTTTTGTGATTTATTGTAGAGGTCTCACCAAGTTGCCCAGGCTGGTCTCGAACCCCTGGGCTCAGGCAGTCCTCTCGCCTTGGCCTCTCAAAATGCTGGGATTACAGGCCAAGCCACCATGCCTGGACTCCTTAGGGGTTTTTTTAACCTAATTTTTTTTTTCTGTTCTGGGATCCCATCCACAACACTACATTAAGCTTAGTTCTCATGGCTCCTTTTGCCTGTGGCAGTTTCTCAGACTTTCCTTGTTTTTGATAGCCTTGACAGTTTTGAGGTGTACTAGTCAGATACATATACATATATATATATATATATATATATATATATATATATATTTTTTTTTTTTTTTTTTTTTTTTGAGTTGGCGGCTCACTCTGTCGCCCAGACTGGAGTGCAGTGGCCACTCCCGGCCACCGCAGCCTCGATCTGCTGGGCTCCGGCGATCCTTCCGCCTCAGCCTTCTAAGTAGCCGGAATTACAGGCACGCGCTACCATGCCCGGCTGATTTTTTGATTTATTGTAGAGATGAGGTCTCGCCAAATTGCCCAGGCAGGTCTCGAACCCGCGGGCTCAGGCAATCCACTCACCTCGGCCTCCCAAAGCGTGGGATTACAGGCTGAGCCACCAAGCCCGGCTAGTCAGATATTTTGTAGGATGGTCCTCTACTGGAATTTGTCTAATGTTTTTCTCCTGATTAGACTGGTGTTATGGGTTTGGGGAAGGAAAACCTCAGAGGTAAAACGTAATTTTTACCACGTTATCAAGGGTACATAGTATCAACATGATTTATTACTACTGATGCTGACCTCAACCAAGGGAGTGTGTGTGAGACATGAGATGACCACAGCGGCACAATTGGCCTAGACTTTTCTTTCTGAGGATAAAATTTTTTCTCTTGCCCACAGCTCAGCCTCATTTTGACTTTTAAAGAATTCTTTGTTTTGAAAGCCTGAATCTTCCCCATAAGTTACCCTTGATTTTCTCCTCAACTCGTTTAACTCCATCTTCTCTAGTTTTCCTACCCATCACTGTCAGCTCCTCTAAAAAAAAGGTACTTCAATTTCTACTGACAGTAAAAAGCAGCTTTTTTTTTTTTTATAATCAGTATTTTTTATTATCGTATTGTGGGGTACAGTTAAGGATTAGGTATACAGATATGCTTCGTTCAGACACCCTTGGTGATAAGAGGTGTCTCCCCGTCCCCAGACAGATATTGAGTATCATTAATCCCATCTCCCCTCCCCTCCCCAAAAAGCAGCTTTATTGATGATAAGACATTGATATTAAAGATACAAGTAAAGTTTGAATAATATATTTTTTAAAGTGTAAAGGCAGAAAAAACGTTATTTCTATTAACATTAGATATACTAGCCAGGCTCGGTGGCTCAGCCTGTAATCCTGCACCTTTGGGAGGCTGAGGTGAGTGAATTGCCTGAGCCCGCGGGTTCGAGACTCGCCTAGGCAACTTGGCGAGACCTCATCTCTACAATAAATCAAAAAATTAGCTGGGCGTGGTAGTGCTCGCCTGTAGTTCCGGCTACTTGGAAGGCTGAGGTGGAAGGATTGCCGGAGCCCAACAGGTTGAGGCTGCGGTGGCCGGGAGTGTGCCGCGGCACTCCAGGCCTGGGCAACAGAGTGAGACTCCAACTCAAAAAAAAAACAACCAAAAAAAAACATTAGATATACTGTTTAATCTTGAATATGTGGGCCAGGTATGGTTGCTCACACCTCTAATTTTATCACTTGGGAAGCTGAGTGGGAGGATCCCTTGAGGCCATGAGTTTCAGACCAACCTGAATGATATAGTGAAACTCCATGGCTATCAAAAAAAAAAAAAAAAAAGAATTTAACTGGGAGTGGTGGCATGTGCCTGCCTAGCTACCCGGAGGCTGAGGTAGGAGGATTACTTCAGGCCAAGAATTCAAGACCAGCCTGGGCAGCCTAGTAAGACTCTGTTTCTTTCTTTCTTTTTTTTTTTTAAAGGGAGAAAAAAAAAAATGGAAAAAAAAAAATAAATATGTGTGAGTAAATTTCTAAAAATGTGTACATTCAAGAGACCATGGAACTTCTCTTCCTCTATCCCTCTTTTTTTTTTTTTAAGTTGGAGTCTCACTCTGTTGCCCAGACTGGAGTGCAGTAGCATGCTCTCAGCCTCGACGTATGGGGGATCCTTCAGCCTCATCCTTCCAAGTAGCTGGAACCACAGGCATGCACCACCACGCCCAACTATTTTTTTTATTTACTGTAGAGATGAGGTCTCACCAAGTTGCCCAGGCTGGTCTCAAATGCATGGGCTCAGGCAGTCCCCTCACCCTGGCCTCCTAAAGTGCTGGGATTATAGTTCGTGAGCTACCGTGCCCGGCCTCTATCCCTCTTTTATTGCATCTGTTTGTTGTCATCTGGGAAAATATTTGGGGTAACCTTATTCTAGTCTAGTTATGGCACATCTCAACTAAGTTCTTACAGGGAGAGCATGTCTTTTGTGTTATTTTTCCCTTTTAAGTAGAAGGCTAACTTCTACTTAATAAAACTCCACATAGATGTTGTCTGAGTAGTTCTTTGGCATTGCTGGTTTGGGTTACTTGCTTACCTCTGTCACAGCATGGATCGCTTTGTACAGTAAATTGTCTCCTTGATTAAATTGCTTGTACTTGAGGTCTTAGGCTCTGTTTTTATTTTGAGATATCAAGAATTTAAATACAGCCCCTAGTACATAATGGTTACTTGAAAAATATTAATAGAATAAATAAATGGTATGTAACTTTTTTTGTTCTACTCTGTGGTGGCTGGCATAGTGTTAAGATATCGGTCAATAAATACTTACTGAATTATTAGGAAGACATTGAGTTTCTGAGAATGCTTCGGAGAAGGACTTCTTAACCAAGCCTTGGGAAGTGTGGGTTGAAGGAAAATTCAAGTGGAATTTGCATATTCTCTAGCACGGTATTGAGGCTGTTCTCCCTCTCCAAATGCCTTCCTGCTTAAAACACAGATGCGGGAGAAAGCTCCCTGAGACTGAAGCTGGATTTCTGCATTTGGGAGATTAAGGTAAAAGCTTCAGTAAAGCCCAAAGGACAGCACTGTGCACATACATCACATGTGAGTATTACAAGAAGAGATGGACAAAAGCCCAATTTAATTACTGAGATGGTTGTGATGATAATCCCATATTTCTCATCCAGTTTACAGTCTAGGAAGGGCCCTAATATAAACAGGGTGTGTTTTTTTCCCTCGAGTTATCTATACATTTCTCTGTCTCATTACAGCTGTGTTTAAAATCTGAAGTAAAGCTGTACATTGAAGTAGTTTCAGTGCAGTATATAGAAATACTGTGATTGTCAGATGGGAGATGCTATCAAAGAGACTGACTGTGGTTTTAATGGACATACAAGATCAATTAACTAAATGGAATTTCATTTTGGGGTAAAGAACCCAAATATTCATTTAATTTTGCTTATTCAAGTTCTATTTATTTTTACTTAAGCAAATCTATTTCCTGTTCTCAACAGTGTTTCACTTTAATATGTATGTGAAATAGCTACAGTAAAGTTAGTGGGATATGTTAGTGTTGGGTAGCATTAGCCAGTGAAAAAGGCAGCTAGAAATGTTGTTAAGGGGAGCTGAAATAGAACTGGTACCAGAAAGAGCTGTGTATACTGAGCTCACAGAATGATAGCTTGGGCACCATGATCCATTATCGGGTCTTCAGCTTTGCAGCTTCATTGCTCATTTTTGAGGGGTGGGGTGGGGTGTACATGGAGTTGATTGGGTTTTAGGGAATTGACTCACACTTTTCACACTTGTAGGAAAGTGGTGTGAATTAATTAATTTGCAAAATGAATTTTAACTGCCAGGTGATTAAGTGTTTGAATAGACCACTCAGTGCATTTTACTGTTTTAGAATATTTATATGAGAAACAAATAATAATGTGAAGGTTGTCAGGTGAACATGGAGTCAGAGCAGAGAAGTGATGAATGGAGGATAGATTTGCAGTATGGTCTTTTTTTTTTTTGAGTTGGAGTCTCACTCTTTCGCTCAGGCTGGAGTGCAGTGGCATGCTCACTGCCGCCGCAACTTCAACCTGCTGGGCTCAGGACATCCTTCTGCCTCAGCCTTCTAAGTAACTGGAACTTCTGGCACACGCCACCACAACTGGCTAATTTTTTGATTTATTATAGAGATGAGGTCTCACCAAGTTGCCCAGGCTGGTCTCGAACCCGTGGGCTCAGGCAATCCTCTCACCTTGGCCTCCCAAAGTGCTGGGATTATAGGCCTGAGCCACCGCGCCTGGCTGCAGTATGGTCTTATTATTATTATTTTTTGAGTTGGAGTCTCACTCTGTCACCCAGACTGGAGTGCAGTGGCCACTCCTGGCCACCGCAGCCTCGACCTGCTGGGCTGTGGCAATCCTTCCGCCTCAGCCTTCCAAGTAGCTGGAACTATAGGCGCGTGCTACCATGCCTGGCTGATTTTTTGATTTATTGTAGATATGAGGTCTCGCCAAGTTGCCCAGGTGGGTCTCAAACCCGCGGGCTCAGGCAATCCACTCACCTCAGCCTCCCAAGGCGCGGGATTACAGGCTGAGCCACCGAGCCCGGCTAGTATGGTCTTATTAACTGGCATCATCAAAGTGTGATAGCCTGGTTTCTTCTATAGAGATAGATGTACTTGTCAAGGACTTGAGAACCCTGGTGCCTAGAATCTGCTGGGTAGGGCATCACTTCACCTTTGATACCTAGAGGCAACACTTCCTGGCTTCCCTTTTCTAGTCTCCATGCAAATTTCTCATATTCTTCTGTTCTCAATTTTTCTTCAGGCATCTTAGTAACATTTAGTAGTCTGCAGCTTTTCTTTTATTTTCAATAAAGTATCAAAGTTATTGGCCCTGTTTTTCCTGATTTTAAAGTATCTTCTGCTAATATTTAATTTTATCTATTATGAGTTGAAATTTAGTATTTTAAATTTAGTAGTCAGACACTTGGACATGCCTTTTTATTCATTGCCCTCTTGTACTGACTGCCAGGAAGGCAACTACTTTCAAGATACTGTGCCTGAAAGACCGGATGTTCTATTGCTACACCGGTGTTTTCTTTGTATCAAACATCCAGACCAAAAATTGTGCTGGAAGTGCTGTTTATGCTGTGTTATTATAGGAAGGAAATTTGTGTTCCCTAGACACTGCCTACATCACCTTATTTAATACTTATAATGACCCTATGAGAAACTTATTATCCTGTTTTAAATATGGGGAAAATGGGGCACAGGAGGCTTAAGTGATTTGCCTGGGGTCACATTTCTAATAAATGCCTCCTTTCAAATGCATGTCTGTGATTCAAAGGCTTATGTTTTTCCTTGTTAATAAAGATTATTTTATAGTTTTTATTATAAAAGTAAAGTGTGGTCATTATTTAAAGTCTTGGAAAAAGAAAAATAGGAAGAAAATAAAACTATAGAGAGAAAAAGAAGTATATTTTCACTCTAGGGGAGACCATTAACATTATTAGCGTAATCATGTTTGGCTTTACATACTGCTTTGAATTAGCTAAGTAAGTTTGCTGTCAAAAAATAGCTTGACTCTGGATTCTGTATAGCCTTTATCCCCATATACTTTTATTTACTTATTTTTATTATTTTGTTTATGAATCAATGATATTAATTAGAACATGTTAAGTTCCCACCTCATAAACCAGAACAACACTAGGTGCAATGGGCAATATACAAAAGACCTGTGTCCACTGAGTCTCAGGGTTGGAGGCTACTTCTTACTCAAGTGATGAGGAGCTATCCCTCATAGGGACCACTGTTCATTTCTTAGATAGGTCTGATTTTTAAGATGTGATGCCAGCTCCTTAGGAAACCTTGTCTTGAGGAGATAAAATTAAATATATGAAATAATAGCCAGTAATGCAAAATAACATTGAATTAAGTTCTTGCTGTGAGAGTTAGACTAGTAAGAATTAGAGAAAGACCACATCCATATAAGGGAGAGGGAAGGGAACTTTATTTGTTAAGCATAATCCTGAGTTTGGGCTAGGTGTTATATGATCTTGTTGATTATCACAGCAACCCTAAAAAGATGGTAGGTATTATTCCCACTTTACAGGATTCAAATGCTGGTCTGTGTGGAATTAAGAGCATGCACTTTTTCCTCTCCTGCACTGCCATTTCTCTGAAGTAGGTCTTGTGCTATATTTTGAGATTTCTTAAATTAGCTTTTTTTTGTTATAAAATTGTATATTATGTAGAAAATTTGGAAAATATAAAAATCACCTGTAATGTACCACACGGAGATAACTATGACTACTGGTTTACTATATTTCTCTCTAGTATTTACACTTGCATACATACAATGCATGCGTCTGTATAACAAACCTATGTATGTGCCCATATATGCATATATACACATTTGATTGTCAATTCTTTTTTTACATTGTATATCTTTTATACAAAATCAGGATTATTATATATATTATTTTGTTTACTTTATTCTTTTTATAAAATTTGATGACCATTTTCCTATGTTTTAAAATTTTCTAAGGCATGCCTATGTAATAGCTACAAAGAATTCTGTTCTGCTATAATTGTCCTATAATTTGGAACCAATCATTAAAGCTTAAGCTTTTTATAACTTTTTGCCAAATAATGTTTACTATCTTTGGTAGATATTCTTGCATAAAATTATTTATATATATCTCTGATGATTTCCTATGAAGTCATATATATGTTTTAAGACTTTTGATTCAAAACAGACATCCAGAGAAGTTATGCTATTTATACTCTCACTTATGGCAGTCTAAGAGAATACTTAGTCTTAGGTAGTTTATCCAACCTTGAGTAATATCATTTAAAACAAACAAACCCTTCCTAGTTTAATAGGTAAAAAATAAACTCTCATGGTTTTAATTTGCATTTCTTTGACTAGCAAGAATGTGAATATATGTTGGAATTGTCATCTAAAGTTCTGCCAGTCTTGCATCTCTCTCTTCTTCTAAGAGCCATAACGAATGGAGAAGAGGTTAAAAGGTTTCTTCTTATTTATAATGAATTGCTCCACGTCCCTCTTTTGGCAGATCTCTGACATCTACATTAGTGGGGAGTCAGGCGACATGTCAGCCAAGGAGAAACTACTTCTGTGGACCCAGAAGGTGACAGCTGGTTACACAGGAATCAAATGCACCAACTTTTCTTCCTGCTGGAGTGATGGGAAGATGTTCAATGCACTTATTCATCGATACAGGTAAGTACAGTGGAATTTCTGTGCTTCTGCAAGAGCTTCATCTCACCTCTTATTTGTAATGAGATATAATGCTATTTTTTCCCCTCGATCGAGAATCAAAGCACTGATTCATTTATTCATTTGAAAAAGGGATATTTCTTGAACTCCTACATTTTTAGGCATTGGGCATAAAAATGAGCAAAAGCTCTTGCTCTCATGGAGCTTATCTTCCGCTGGGGAGAATAGGCAACAAATAAATATATGCTGTCATAAAGGGGTAAATGCAGTGGAGGGATATGGAGAGAATGGCAGAGGTTTGTGGTATTTTGGTCAGGATGGTCAGAAACGGTCTCTTTGATGAGTGCGTTGGAGCAGAGCCTTGATGGAGTGAGCCATGCAGGCCTCTGGGGTCAGAGCATTTCAGTTGGAGGAAATAGCAAGGGTGAAGGGCCTGGAGCAAAGGCTTACTTAGAATGACTGGAGAAGAGCAGGTGGCTAAAGTGAGTTGAGTGAGGAAGATAGGAATTCTGAATAACAAAAATCAAAACTATTGAACTCTTAGTGGTTATCAACATGCCATTTTTCAGTGCTAGTTTATGATTCCTTTCCCATGAAACTCAACAGATCTACTGTTGTGTAAATTTAGGATTAGGGAGCATTGGACTTCTGGTGTGTAATTAAAAATGGGATTAGACTGGGCATGGTGACTCATACCTATAATCCCAGCAATTTGGGAAGGTGAGGCAGGAGGATTGCTTGAGCCCAGTGGTCAAGACCAGCCTGGGAAACATAGTGAGGACTCATCTCCACAAAACAATAAAAAATTAGCCGTGTATGGTGGTACATGCCTGTAGTCCTAGCTACTCCGGAGACTGAGGTGGGAGGATCACCCCAACCCAGGAGTTCAAGGTTACATTGTGCTGATTGTGCCACTGTACTTGAGCCTGGGGGACAGAGAGAGACCTTGTCTCTGAAAATAAATAAATATATAAATAAAAATGGGGTTAGTACCCTTCAGACCACCTGCTTCCTCTCTCACTCACTCAGTGTTTTTCAGCTCTGGGAACTTTTCAGAGGTTTTCTTTGTGTGAACTCGTATGTGATGTGTAGATGGTGGACTTTCATGTGCTTTGGTGGACTTTTACAGACCAGATCTGGTAGACATGGAGAGGGTGCAAATTCAAAGTAATCGAGAGAATCTAGAACAGGCCTTCGAAGTGGCAGAAAGACTGGGGGTTACCCGCTTGCTGGATGCAGAAGGTGAGAGTTTACTGAACTTGAGTATGTTTGTCATGTATTCACTGGTCCTTCTTCTGGCCAATTCCTTTGTTCTAAGAAATTTCTTGTCCATTCTTTCTCAGATGTGGATGTGCCATCTCCAGATGAAAAGTCTGTAATCACTTATGTGTCTTCAATTTATGATGCATTCCCTAAAGTCCCTGAGGGTGGAGAAGGGATCAGTGCTACGGTAAAAGAACATTTTCCTAAATTATCTTCTGATTTTGATTTGTTTGGGTGGAATGCATTGATTAGACAATGTTTCTTAAGCACTCATGTATGCAAAACAGACTGCATCCATGCTATCTTTATCATACATGGGCATTGTCCTTGGTCCCTGGAAATGAGTCTAGATATTGCTAATTTTGTAGCATTCAGCACAGAATGTTTGGTGCTAAATGTCAGCAAAGAATGTACCTCTTTCCCAGCTGTAATTCAAGATGAGGCAGCATTTTCTCAGCTACTAACATCAGCTTGATTAGATATATCATGGATCTTTTCAGAATATTTTTAGTAGCTTTGTTCATAGCCTTTCTAGGTGTCAGGAAATTGAATCCCATCCTGAGAGCCCTTGAGGAGCTATGAAACTGGGACTGTGAGCATTATACTGAGCAGCTGTCTAGGCAGTTAGAGGAAAGGGATTTTATATGGTTTGTGGTGGCCTGAGCTACTTTCTCCTGTACTTGTTTTGGATATTGCTAATCAGGTGTGTGATGTTTACCTTCTGGCAATAGGAAGTGGACTCCAGGTGGCAAGAATACCAAAGTCGAGTGGACTCCCTCATTCCCTGGATCAAACAGCATACAATACTGATGTCAGATAAATCTTTCCCCCAAAACCCTGTTGAACTAAAGGTAAAGTCAGGGGCTTACATTTTTAAAATTATTTCTAGAGTATAAGTTTCAGAGCTTATCACTACTGGGTGAAGTGAAAATTTGGGCCCTGTTATTTGCATTCATTCATTCATTCACCAAATATTAATTTTGTAGGCACTTTATAACCAATATATACACTTCAAAGAAACAGAAATTTTGGCCAAGGAGAGAGAAAAAGGAAGAATTGAGGAATTATATAAATTATTAGAGGTAAGGAAGCTTATCCTTTGCTAAGTCGTGGAGTTTGCTGGTTTGTACTGTTGTTGCTTCATAATTAGATGGATTCCCTATATTTGCTTCACAAACTGCATTAATAGCAGTACTCTCAGGATGACAAATAGGGCACCACTCTCAGGTCTTAAAAATTTATGGTGAAGAAGCAGTATCAACCATCTGTATTTTCTAAAGGACTTAGTGAAAAACAGCATATATTTATTCAGAAATATATATAGATGAATTTTCTTGCTCCTCAGAAGGAAGCTTAGTCTTTCTCTAGGGTAGAAAGAAAAGAGACTTTATTTTCATTTTGATTCCTAGAGAATTTGAAGTTGTAGGGGTGGGCATTTAACCTTGCCAAAATGGGGATTATTGAGGAAACAGGAGGATCTATAGAAAGCCTAGAAGGAATGGAAGGACTTAAGAGTAGGTAGTCCCGCCATTCCAGAGGCAATTTTTTGGCTCTTCATCTTAAGGTGAGACACTGCTAAATAACTGGTTGCCTTCTCATATGAGACAGTAGGGAAAACTACTGATAGACTGGGTAAAGAAGCAAGAAGTGATATACAAAGAGTAAATGAAAACTGGCACCAGAGAACATGGTTGTGTTTTTGGACTGAAAGAGTATCCCTTTCAGGTATGGATTGAATTTGGTCGAATTAAACTGCCTCAAGGTTATCACCCTAATGATGTGGAAGAAGAATGGGGAAAGCTCATCATAGAGATGCTGGAGCGAGAGAAATCACTTCGGCCAGCTGTAGAGAGGTGGGCCACAGCCTAAGGGCGATTGGCATTACTTAATGGGCTGCTTTGAGCCTTGCACTTGACTGTGGTTTTTATCTTATTTAAGACTGGAGTTACTACTACAGATTGCAAACAAAATCCAGAATGGTGCTTTGAACTGTGAAGAAAAACTAACACTAGCTAAGAATACACTGCAAGCTGTAAGTCTTTGACTGTTTTGTCCCTCTTCTTATGCCACATGTTTTCTGCTTCTCATCCTCTGCTTTAATGGTCAAACTTCACAGCTGAAGAATCCAGCTGTGTTATTCTCTCTTTTTTTGGCATTGTGTAAGGCTCCTTGGCCACCCATCCTAGTCAGTGGGGGCAATGGATGTTTTCCTACGCTTATTCTCTCTTTCTGTCTCAGGACGCTGCTCACCTGGAATCAGGTCAGCCGGTACAGTGTGAATCTGATGTCATCATGTACATTCAGGAGTGTGAAGGTCTCATCAGGCAACTGCAGGTGGATCTCCAGATCCTACGGGATGAGAATTACTACCAGCTAGAAGAACTGGCTTTTAGGTAAGGAACAGGGTACTCAAATGGAGGGCTTGCATACTGCTGAGGCTCATGCATAAAGAATCAGGCACTGAATCTTAGAACTTGGACTTTGGAGGTCAGTGTCTCAGTGGGGATACTACAGGTATTTTGGGCAGGAAAGTTATCCTAGTGGAGGACAGTTTCCCTGTATTGCAGTCCTTTCCTAGTAAGTATCTATAGGAGTCCCCCAGTTATTGTGGTATCTTGTAACGTTTCCACATATTTCAGAGTAACTTTCTGGGATGTGATAGTATATCTGGTTTAGAAACAGGGTTGATCTGGTGCATTGTTTTATAGAGGAGGAAACTGAGACCCACAGAAGAAGATTTGCAGGAATGCCTAAAGTTACATGGCTAGTTTGTATAGAGCCACAACTAGGACCCACATCTCTTGACCCCTAATCCATCGTTTATTTTGTTATACTATCCAGGTGTTGGATGGATGGATGAATGGACAGATGGACAGACAGATAGATAGATATTGGCTTGCTTCCTTCCAGTTAACACTGTAATTTGGCATTTGCCTTAATGCCAAATGACTCTGAACTAGATGAAGATGTTAACAATCACCTTGCATTCTTATGACAGATTTTCTTTTTCAAAACACTTCTAATATGATCTCATTTTTATTTTTATCACTTTCTTGTCAAATGGATAGGAAAGATTTTATTTGAAAAAGTATGTTATGTTTTCTTTCATTTCAGGGTCATGCGTTTGCAGGATGAGCTGGTTACCTTACGTCTAGAGTGTACAAACCTGTACCGGAAAGGCCATTTCACTTCACTTGAATTGGCTCCACCCTCAACTTTAACCACTACTCATCTGAAAGCAGAACCCTTAACCAAGGCAACCCATTCTTCTTCTACCTCTTGGTTCCGAAAGCCTATGACTCGAGCTGAACTTGTGGCTATCTCCTCTTCTGAAGATGAAGGCAATCTCCGATTTGTTTATGAACTACTGTCTTGGGTAGAGGAGATGCAGGTGGGTGTGTGTCCAAAAGACTTATGCAGTGCAATGCCGGTGAGATGTTTCCTGGCTCCAGCAGCTTATCCAAGAGGACTAGGTTTCTCTGTGCCCCTTGTACAGATTCCATTAATAGTAATATTATCAACTATTATTATTAATTATTATTATAATTATTTTGGTGGGAGTTCTCGCTATGTCACCCAGACTACACTTGAACTCCTGGGCTTAAACAGTCCTCCTACCTCAGCTTCACAATTAGCTGATGTGTGCCCCCATGTCTGACTTCATTCTCTTAATTATTGATGCTATCTGGAACCCAATTTCCTTCTCCTTAAATCTTAAATGGATAGTGCCAGCACAAATCCTCAACCCCATACTGAATGGTATACAGTTTTCTAATTTGAAGCCCTGGGAATCTGTTCCCTTCAGGTAACTTTACTTTAAGTGAGAGTTTGGGGAAAATTTGCAGTGTCTAAATCTGTTATCTTTTCTGAAATTTCCTCATTGACAGAGGAGTTTATTCTTTATTTTGTTTAAGCAAGACTGCTGTGTTCCACAGTTCCAAGTGGCACTGTTTACATGTGTTCTAGGATAATGGTTCAAATTTGATATTGTCCCTATCCGTCTAACCCTTTTGTTTTATATTAATTTCTTCCCAGTCTCAGATAATAGATTCCCCATGTACCAATATATAACAATATCCAAAGACAAACTGTTTTAAAAGTATTTTCCATTGGCTAATCATTGATGCCGTGAATAAAACTAAATATTTTCAGATGTTTCTTTCTTATATCAGTTCTTTTTTTTTTTTTGGAATTGGAGTCTCACTCTGTTGCCTAGGCAGTGCAGTGCAGTGGCACGATCACGGGCACCACAGCCTCGACCTGCTGGTCTCAGGCAATCCTTCCGCCTCAGCCTTCCAAGTAGCTGATACTATAGGCGTACACTGCCATGCCTGTCTTATTTTATGATATGTTGTAGAAACGAGGTCTCACCAAGTGCCTAGCTGGTCTCCTCTTACCTCAGCCTCCCAAAGTGCTGGGATTAGACTTGAGCCACCGCTCCTAGCCCTTATATCAGTTCTGATTGTGAAATGAAGAGACTTCACAAAAAGAAATGCCTAAACTATAAAGTTAAGCACATTAAGCCTGTGAAGACCCTTTTCTGATTACTTCGAGAGTGTATTCCCCTAATGCAGCAGCAGAAGGCTATTTCTGTTGTTGTGGTTGGTAGACTTTGCTCTATATCTCCTTGGGGGTGATTTATGGCATATTTTCCTGTAAAAGGCATAGATTGATGGAAATGGTTTAGGTATCCTTTTGTTCAATCCTCTACCCCTCCCTATCCAAACATTGATTCTGACCATTTTCTTCTCATACCAACTTAGCAGTAAAATATTGCATACATATTTTCTCTTTCTCAGATGAAACTGGAGCGAGCAGAGTGGGGCAATGACCTGCCTAGTGTGGAGTTGCAGCTAGAAACGCAGCAACACATCCACACCAGTGTAGAAGAACTGGGTTCAAGTGTCAAAGAGGCCAGGTTGTATGAGGTGTGTAGCCTTCAGAATCCATTATGGGAGGGACAGGGTTGCAATGGATAGTAGGACAGTAGGTACAATAAAGCTACCTCTAAGGAGAAACGGGGCTCTGGAAAAGAATTAGAATGATGAATAGCTCTTTCTGACAAATTTGCTCTTCACATGAAGTGTCTCTGTTAATCTCTGAAATAAACTTGTGAGAAAGGTATTTTTATTGTCCCCCCCACTCCCTTTTTTTTTGAGTTGGAGTCTCACTCTGTCGCCCAGGTTGGAGTACAGTCGCACACTCATGGCCACCGTAGCCTTGACCTGCTGGGTTCCGGGGATCCTTCCACCTCGGCCTTTCAAGTAGCTGGAACTACTGGCATGCACTACCATGCCTGGCTAATTTTCAAATTTTATTGTAGAGATGAAGTCTCACCACGTTGCCCAGGCTGGTCTCAAACCCATGGGCTCAGGCAATTCTCTTGCCTCGGCCTCCCAAAGTGCTGGGATTACAGGCTTGAGCCACTGCGCCTGGCCCTATTAACCCCTTTTTTACTATCGTTAACATAATTTTTACTACAAGTGAAACTGGAAGCTAATGTCAGAATTAATATGTATTGGATGCAGTGTCCAAACTCAGGCCCTGTGCCTCTAAAAAGTCATGCTCTTTTCACTTCACCTATCTGCAATAGAGAGCTGGTATGGGAAAACTATTCACTCGGTCTTTCTGAAGACTATTCATTCACTCATTATTCTATCTTGCTGTTTTTAAAATTTCAACAATCCCTTTCAAGAAAGCGACTGAGTAGTTTGGGAATCATCAGGCATAGGTTTTGCTTAAAAGTCTCTCACAATTGCTAGAAACACAGGATAGCAGTTGTAGTTACCCTGCTGGACTGTGCTACTCAATGCTGCTCCAGGCTATAAAATCTGACCCGGAGATTTGTTGCATAAACTTCTGTTTTCTTAGAACAGCCAGTCCTTATCTATATGTAGACATAATGTTTACATAGTTGAAACCATAACATATAGTATATATTCTTTCTTTAATGTATTTTTATTTCATGCCTTTCTTATTAGGGAAAGATATCTGCAAATTTCCACACCAGCTATGCTGAAACTCTTGGAAAGCTGGAGACACAGTATTGTAAATTGAGGGTAAGTCTCGGCCGACTCTCTTATGTTCAGCTCCTGGAAAGTCTTGTTCCCTCTAATCAACTTTCTTGTAATTCAGAAAACTTGTGGTTTCGTTCTATTTTGGTTTTGTGCTTATTAGGTTATATCATTTTTTTTTTTTTTTTGAGTTGGAGTCTCACTCCGTCGTCAAGACTGGAGTGCAGTGGCCGCTCCCGGCCACCGCAGCCTCAACCTGCTGGGCTCCGCGATCCTTCCTCCTCAGCCTTCCAAGTAGCTGGAACTACAGGCGCGCGCTACCACGCCCGGCTAATTTTTTTATTTATTGTAGAGATGAGGTCTCGCCAAGTTGCCCAGGCGGGTCTCGAACCCGCGGGCTCAGGCAATCTACTCACCTCAGCCTCCCA
>CAUYQG010235109.1:0-19427 GCA_963574415.1 Tarsius wallacei | reverse complement strand
AGACTGCCTTCTCGCCCATCAAGGCAGAGAGATGATACCCTCTCGGCACAGATACTGCAGCCCACCCTCTTTAGTAGGATAATTATTGTGGAAACAAAGCAAGAATTTATACAAGAGCAAAAGCACGGCTTTTCTTTCAAGAGACCTGCCCATGCCAGCTCTCTGGCATGTCTCTCTCTCTCTATTTTGCTAACAAATTCTGTCTTAAAACTATGCCGGCTGCTCTGAAATTGTTTTCAGTAGTGAGTCAAGACACTCACAAGCATTGCACCGCACCCCTCCCACCAGCACAAGGACACACAGCTCGTAAGTGGCTGAGCCAGGATTTGAACTTTGTGCCTGGCTCTCCCGAAACGCTTCTAGGTAGGGAGAGAGGAGGAAAGATGGCTGGTCAGTGCAGGAATGTTCAGGCCATTTGGGGCAACATCGAAACGAGTTTTGCGGAAGGATCTTTACTTTCAATTACAAGAACAGGATGCGGGGCATGACAGCACAACGCTGTAGTCACAGCCCTGAACGTCAACTGATCCACAGTCCCTTTGACGGAACATCACCGGGCCCCCTGAAGCCCAGGCCCAAGAGCGTGACCCGTGTGTAAAGAGGGGCGGGTCATTCTGTGAATAAAACAAAGAAAATTGGAGTGACAAATGACAGCAAGCTGTGTCATTAGATGCCCCTGGCAGCCAATCAAGTACATTCAACGTGAAAAATCGTCAGAGTCCATTTTGACACTGCGGACCAGCCTTGTGCCCACAGATAGCTGTGCTGTTAACCATATCGTCATTGCAAAGGGAGAAAAAAGACACACATAACAGGCAAAAATAAAGCTGTGCAAAAGGTGTGGCGTTTCTCAGAAACGTGAATTGGGAGGAAATTCAAAGAAATACACATCTGCTCCAGCGTTCAATTATTAAACACCCTGAATGCAAAAAGCAGCTGACTTTGAATACAAGTCGGCTGTGTTGTCGGCTGGGGGGCCCTACCCAGGGGGCAGCTCTCTGGAAATCGTGCTTCTCTTGTGATCTGCCACCGTTTTTCTCATGGAGCATTAAGTCACTTTCTAAAGATTTCTAAATACCAGGATGCTGAGTGGGAGTGATTACCAACCATCAAGTAGTCCTGTTCCCAGGGGTGAGGGCTGCTGTCCTGGGAATCTGGCTGGCTTCCAATTGGGTAATTGCATACGGAAAAACCTTACTGAATCCCCCTTGGAGTTCTAGTTATGAAAGCAATTTATAGGGTGGCTTGTAATCGTGCCTGTGGCTGGAAAAACCATGCGATGCCCCCAAAATAAAATAAGCGCTAGCCTTCCCAGGACGGGTAGGAAGCAAACCACCACGCCTGCCACTGAAAGCTCATGGCTGCTCTGTAACCTGCAGTCTTAAAATCAGAAAAAAGGAAAAAAGAGAATGGTTACTGACACCACCAAAATGCAATGTAGATAAATATTCTCAACTCTGAGTTTTGCAGAATATTGTCACCTGTCAAACTATAGCAATAGCTTCAGGGAGTGTTTTGGGGTACACAGTGTCAGCTTTTGCATCAGCTGTCTTGGAGATAGCGCTTCTTAGGAGACAACTGAGCGCTGAGCCCTCTTAATTATTTTGGACAAAATAAAGCAAAAGGCTCTTTCTTTTATACATTCTATTGTCATAAGCTTTGCATCCAGTAGATAAGAATGCAAATAGCTGTTTTGTTATTAAAACATCTGGCAATTTGCATGACTGGATCCCAAACCCAACTTTATGTTGTGATTCGCCTGGGAAACTCAAAGGTAAAATATCTCTGTTATCTTCAGGCTCCTGGACCCAGGTATGAGCTGCCTCGCCAGTGGCCGGGGGTAAGATTTTGTATTTGGTATTTTTCAGAAGCTTCTCTGGAGGATGGGATGCGAGCCAGGCTTGAAGCATCTGATGAACTCCACACAGCTTTTATATGACGGGTTTCCTAAAGAGTTACATGTTTTAAAACAATCCTGGATAAACGCATGGTGGTGACCAGGATAACTTCCCACTCTGAGGAGAACCAAGCACTCTGGCAGGATGGCAGGTGCGGGGGTGAGGCCATCTCAGTCATAACCTTCTCTTTTGACGTGGCCTCCAAGTCAGTGATGAAGGCAGGAATGCAAAACAATCTGATTCGTGTCTGATTATTATTAAAGATCACCAGCCCCTGAGAAACGCTTGTTCTTTAAATGCATTTCCCAATTGCTTCTTGAAAATATGCAGCAGTTATTTTCGAAAAGAATTTCTTTTGAAAAAGAGACTCAGTAGGGAATTGCCATGTTTTCTCTTCAAGTCTCGAAGGGAAACCAAATACAAGTTCATCTGTTTCTCTTACAGGGCGCATTTTTTTTTGCTTCCATATTGACAGTATATTCATAGTAGTAATAAAGGCGACCTACCTTAAACTGACTGTGTTTGTGAAGAGGCTTGTTTTGTGTGCTGAGGGGAAACGCCGGCGACTCAGCCTGACTGTGGCTGTCTTGACTCAGCAGGCCACTTGTAGCTCAGAAGAGCTGCAGTCCCCACACTCCGCCCGCCTCCTGGTGATAGGGAAGAAAGCACATTCCTCTTGCTGGCTTGGCGGATCTCTGAAGCCCTTTCCATGGCTAGGGTCCCAAGATTCTTTTCCGTCCCCACGATAGACAAAGCATGGAAATCCATTCCCATCGCTCAAGTGTTGTGACCCCACAGTTCTGATTTTTTCTTATATTTCACTGGAGAGGTGCCTCAGGCAACACGAACTTTTTTTATCACTCAAAAGTAGAAATGTGTCGCTATTAGTGGTAGTGATCAATATGAAGGCGTTGACTGGTGGGCTTCGTCCCTTTTCTGTGGCTTATGATAGAATACCTAAAACCGGATAATTTATGAAGAAAAGGAATCTATTTCTTATGGTTGTGGGAGCTGAGAAGTCCAAGGTCGAGGGGCTGCCTCTGGTGAGGCTTTCCTGCTGGTGAGGGTCCTGCAGAGCCCCGAGGTGGCCCAGGACGTCACGTGGTGAGGGACCTGGGCCTCTTTTCCCGTTCGTGTGCAGCCACAAGTCCCACTCCCCAGATGACCCCTTAACCCATGAGCTTGTGTGTGGATGAGCCTATCCAGGAGGGTTCTGCCTCTGCAAGGTCCACCTCTCCATGCTGTCCTTGCATGAGATTTCAACAGGGAACTTGGAGAAGACAGATATCCAAACCCAGCTCTGGTGGCTCTGAAGGTTACACTCATTATTGTTCTCATGGGCCTGACTCCTAGCCCGTGATGAATAATCTCTGATATACACAATCCTCTAGGGTATTAAAGCATACAAAACCCACAGAATATCAAGTCGCAGTGGCTCTGTCTTTGGCGTTCCATAGTTCTCCACACACCTGTTAACACCGATCTTATATTTTGTGTGTTCTCCATGATGTCTGTCTCACCTCTTCTTTGAGGGCGCGCACCACTCATCTCTGCACTCCCGGGAGGCAGAAGAGCACACGATCAGTTGGCATCAATCAGATGGCTCTGGAGAATTAAATGAGCTCGACTACTTTCAGATCACTGCTTGATTTTTGAAACTAAAGCTCCGGAGTCAAAAATCCTTCTGCAAAGTCTAGGAGAACCAGGGGAACCCCTGGTACCTGGACGATGTCAAGTGAGGGAAGAAGACTGAGACACTGACTTGCCAGAGCGGCTTCTTCTCACTTCCATTTCCAGTGGGGATGGGTAGGTTGATTAGGCACTCACTGTGTTTCCCTTCAGTCTTCTTCAGTTCAGACCGGGTGACGTCATGTGTCCTGTTGACTTCCCGGGAGAACTTCTCCCTAAGTAGTAACTATTTAGGTATTTAGGGGGCCAACTTGGTAAAATATTTAGCCTTTCTGAACCTCTGCACATCTTTTCTGAAGTGAACGGGTCAAATTGCATCCATCGTCTTCTAAGATCATTAAGAGAGGAAGACTCTTTTTTCAGGCACCCACTTTTTGGGAATCTTTTATGTAAATGGGAGAACACAGGGCTGTTTAGACTGAAATGGGGATATATTAGTTCAGATATTTACCTTAATACTGTAACAAGTATCTCTGACTCTTAACAGTACAGAAAACATTTTATTTCTTACTCACATATTCAACCTACAGCCAGGAGTGGGGTTGGGAGCTGGGCCTCTCTCCAGATGCTGATTCAGAGACCCTGGCGGACAAGGTCTCTGCCACCCCAGCTAGAAAATGAGATCAGAGAGAGAGGATATCCATGTGAGGGTTGTGTGGCTCAGATCCAGAGGTGCATTCATCAGTCCCACCATGCCTAGCTGCAAGAGAGGCTGAGAAATGGGGTCTTTCTCCAAACAGCAGGAAGTGGGCTTGGTAAGCAGATAGCTGGGCTCTGCTGTGAGGAACAGGGTCTGACACCAGGAAGGCTTGCCTGGGACTTCGAAGAGCCAGGTTGCAGTCCCGGAAGCAGGTGGTCCCCAGGAGTCCCCTCAGCCTAAATGCTCGGTCACTGTACCGCACACCAAGCTTAGCATACAGCAAGAGCCCCATGAAAGCTTCGATGCCTCCGCATCATTGAGAGAAAAGCGTTAGCACCCTTCCTGCCATGCAACCTAGATCAGCAGTTATGCAAGCCATGCTTCAGTCTGTCTACCGTGGTCCTGCAGCGTGATAGCACTCGGTGTCCTTCCAACTGGCCCTGACATTTGGGCACATGCACGGAAGTGGTGGAACGGGCCATACTACCTTTCATTCCAATTAAGGACTCAGGAGATGAGGGTGGAGTCTGACTCACCTGTATCAGGTGTGGACTCAACTGTACGAGACTCCTGAGCAGTCAGCGTCAGGTCTATCCTCCATTACAAGCCACTGGCAGGGTCTCCCTACCTGCCACGGCCCGGCTGGCGTCCTCCCGTGGGCTGGCTCTCCCATCTCTCTCCCGCCACCCCACCTCTTCTCCAATCTCTTTTCACCTCCGGAGCTTTCCTCAAGCAAGCTAACCACAGGCACTCGGTTGTCCTTTGATGGCTTCCTAATCCGGCTACTTGGTCCAGACCTCTCTGCCTGTGTCTGCAGATCTGTTTTTCCAAATGCTCGCGAGACAGCCTCATTTGGATCTCTGTCCTCTCATGTTCAAAATGTTCAGCACCAGAGTCCTGTCCCGCCCTCTCTCGCAACTCTTTCTCTGGACACTCAGCAGGAAGGAAGGCACCCTCTGGGGCCAGTCCATCCCTTCCAGAGGCCCAGGAGCCATGGCCTGTTCTTCTCCCTCTCTTGCTCTTCCAAGCCAAGACATGTACAAAGCTACGCCAGCCGTGTCTCCTTGAACCTTTTTCAAGCGCCCCCACCTCTAAGCCACCGTGGGAGCCAGGCGCCCATCTTACCTACCTGGACCACTCCCATTGCCGCTGCTGGTCTCACAGCCCTGTCTCCCCTCTTCATGTGTGCTCTGCTGTGATGTGGTGACCCAGCACGCCCCATGAGCCCCCTGCCTGCCCACGCGGCCGTCACCATCTGACTCCTGCTGCTGTCTTTGTGGACCGTCCCCTCCCACACGGATGGGTTGCCACCGCCTGGGTACAGGAGTATGCTGCTTCCTTCTCCAGCTCCACGGCCTCTGGGGCCTCTCTGCTGGGGCAGGACACAACCCAGACAAGGGACAGACACACGGGCTTTGTCTGTGAAGGCAGGAGGGCTGGCTGAGGCCAGCTGCCGTCTGCTTGCCTAGGGGTCACTGCATATCCTTCCCGCAGCCTGGACGCCCTTCCCTCCTCACCACCCACCTCGTCGACACCCCACTCCCATTTCGAAGGCCGGGTTCTCAAATGTTTTCTCAGGCGCGTTCTCCCTGTAAGGCAGCCCTTGAAGGACGCTCCTCCAGATCACACGACACACACAATCTTTCCTCGTGACTCCTGGTCATGGGTGTCTGTGAAGTCACAGGGACACTGGGGCTGGGCTCCCCGGGGAGAGGCGGAGTTGGGGCCTGGGAGCCTCCCGGCACACTGCTTTGCCAGCTGATCGGCCCCATCTCACATGCATCTCTTCCCAAACACGCCTTGTTCACTGTATACCGTTGGTTCATGAGCCTTAGATGCTGGGTGCCACCCCTGCCTCCTGCCTGAAGACGTGCGTGTGCCACCCATGCTGTCTCTGGAAGGCAGGCACAGCCTCTGTGCTGGAGAACAGCATACGGCACTCGGGGCCACGTGGGTGTCGAGACTGCCAGCACAACACAAGTATGCGGAGAAGCGTGGCGCCAAGTAGTCATGAAAAGGACACTCGTCTACTGGCTGAGAGCGGAGACGAGCTTCCACTGGGGTGGAGTTCCACTGTGCCCGCACCAGTGGTGGCCTCCAGAGCGTGAGTATTGATTCTGGGCGGCAGGGGCATTTCAGCACAGGGGTGGGGAGGAGTGGGGGTCGTAGGGGTGGGGGGATTCACGGGTGCAGAGTCGGTGGCTGCTGAGACGGCATCTCTCCTGTGACAGCCGACATGCTGGACAGCCGGGCCCTTGTGAGCCAGTGAATCTCTTCCATCTCCATAGCCTTCGAGCCTAAATGAAGGCCTTGAATGCTTGTGTAAATGAACGAATGGATTTAATGAAATATATTTAGCTTAAGCTTTTCAATGCAGACTCAATATATGCAGGAAAACTTTTTCTAAAATGCTCTTTTCAGCATTTGCTGAGCGATTAATAATTCTACCGTAGCACACAAGGAAGGGGAGGGCACTGCTTTCTTGTTTAACATCTTCATTAATAATCTGCAAAGGAGGTAAACAGTAAATTAACAAAATCTGCAGATGAGGCTAAATCAAGAGATGCCAGAACACCAGCGAGGGCACTGCTGTCACATTGGAGACATTGAAAACATGAAGAAAATCAGGAGTAATGCAAACGGAAGAATGCAAGCGAAAACATCCAGCCCTGAGCATTTCCAGGGCTGGGAAGCCTGGACGTAAATGCCTGTTGCTTTTAAATCTCCTATCTACTCACTTAGCAGGTACTTACTGTGCCTACCAGGCGCCTGGCTCGGTGCTATGCCCTGGGCTACTGAGGTGAGCAAGACAGGCAAGGCTCCAACTCTCTGAGTCCATATTCCAGTGGAGGAGATGGAAAGAGGCGTCCCGGCCAAGAATCTCAGGTAAGCTGGGAGGTGACGATGGAGCTGAAACGTGAAGATTTTCTGGAAGAGCGGAAAAGGCGTAGGCGTGCTCCAGAGAGAGCTATCTCCAGGGCAGAGGCCAGGGAGAAAGCCTTTGTTGCATAGGTCATAGAAGCAGAGTAGGAGGGTGGCCAGAGTCTGAGGCAGGGGTCCCCCAGGGGTGGGAGACACTTGTGACTGGTGACTCAGTGGACATAGGACAGATGATGTGGCTCCTATAGTCGTGGTGAAGGAATTGGGATGTTATTCTTGGTGTCACTGAGAGCACTGACGAGTCTTGGGGAGAGGAAGAAATGTGTCTTGACTCCATCATGGAATCACGTGGGAGACCACATCCTAGCCAAGAGTCAGTTGGACGTTTTATAGCAGTGATGCTGGCAAGAGAGTTGGCTTATTCTGGAGAACAGTGGCTTGGCTAAGATCTGGAGGAGGAGAGCGGGTGGAGCGTTGGGATAGACGGTGGAGGTAAAACCAACAGGACTTGCCAATGATTTGGCTGGGGAGGAGGGGTAGGAGGACGGAGAATTGTGGGGACTCCTCCACGTTTTGGCTTGAGTAATGGAGTGGTTTGGGCAGCCAGGACTTGGAGATGCCAGCTGGACTTGGGAGGCCCCGAGGAAGAAGCCTGTTCAGGAGAGAGGCTGGACCCTGTGGATATAGTAAGCTCGAGGTGCTTATTAGACGTTGGATGAATCCACCAAGTGAGAAGGCATGTGTATGCACCTGAGGACAGTAGGAAACAGAGCCTGAGGGGACCGCACCCCACTGAGCTGCGGTGCAGACATGCTTTCCAGAAAGCGCAAACAAGGGCAGGTGAGACAAAAACATCGCATTCATGAGAAGCAAACCCTTGCGGGAGGCCCACTGGATGCCATGGGACAACATAGGCCGCAAACACCAAGTGAGACACAGCCTCGTCGTGGGTGTGGACACAGGTCGGCCGCCTCCAAGGGATGCTGGGAGCCACTTGATAAAGGAAGGAGGTGTGGCTTAGATTTTGAAGAGCGTGACATCGCCCAGGCCCGATCACCCACACCAGTATATTAGCAACTGTTAGCGGTGAAATGCATTGGACTAATTCTTGGGTAACAGCAGAATGCAACGGATGGAAACCCCAGAGCCCTTGTGAAAGCTGAGTTGTAAATGAGTGCCGTTCTCAGATCTCACAACTAGAGCCAGAAGACGGCGGATAAGCGCATACTCCTGTGAACCCCACAGCTGTGCCAAGACCAACAACTCCCCACCCCCAGGACCCCCCTTTCTAGCCAGGGCCCTGCTCCCCAGAAGGCAGCTGCTCTTCTGTGCTCTTTGACCGGTAGATTAGGCCTCCCTGCTCTCGCAATGCGCAGAAATAAAGTTACCCAGCATGCACCCCTTGTGCCTGTTCCTTCTTCACCCAGGATCACGTTCCTGAGGCCCATGCATCCTGCGGTGCCTGTGCTGGTCTTCTGTTCCTCCTTACGCCAGAGCAGGCGTCCATGGCTTGAATATCACACAGCTTGCTCCTCTGTTCTCCTGTGGTTAGATTTTGAGTTGTTTCAGTTTGGACTATTATGAATAAGGCTTGTACAATTCCTTTTGTGTACATACGGAGGGTGCCCCCCAAAATGTATACACATTTTAAGAAAGGGAAAATCGGTATTAAAATTGTAATACTCAACATACACTGATGACGAAAGATGAATACAAGTCACGTTAGACTTCTGCAATTACGAGAGGTGCTCAGACTGGTTACCTCAGTGTCCAGACACTTCTGATGACAGTGAATGACTGCAGGACTTGTTGCTGTGTGAGGCCTCCTGGATCTTTCCTTGTGCACATCACACACGGGACCATGCGTCTCAAACTCATCATGAATGTGTACAGTTGTTAGATGTGTTGAAGGCTCTGTTGCTATGCCTCCATTGCCATTGTACTTCCACAATGTCCTTGAATTTCAAACACCACTTCAAAATAATCTTGCACTCCCTCAAATGCCAACCATGCTTCCGCCATTTTTTGACAGTCACGTCCATCGCATGGTGATGTGAGCATTCATTTGATGAATGCCATCTTTTGAGTGAATGCCATACTACACATTTCTACTATAATTCAATTCAACTTTGAAAAGTAATAGATAACATCTCTTAAATGTGTATACTTTTTTGGCACCCCCTGGTGTATACCTGTTCTCAAATCTCAGTGTGCTGCAAAATCACCTGGGATGTCTGCAAAGGTACAGATTCTTGGACCTCATCTGCAGAGATTTTGATCCGGTTACTCTGGCTTGGGGGACAGAGATTCTGATTCAGTAACATGGAATGAGGGCCAAGAAATCTGGATGCATCTTAACCTTGTTCTGTCTCATGTTACCCTAGAATTGCCTGGGTAAGTCATCTTCCCACTCCATCCCACCCCCAAGGAGGGAACTACCACTCACAGACCAGCACACCCAAAACCTTTCTCTTTCAGCTCAGCTCACTCCTGTCTCCTGACCCTTCCTTCCAACTGTCAACCGAACATCTTCCCTCGGACGTCTGCGACTCAGAGCAGCCAATGTTTGCATTCCGATGTCTATTCTCCCTAACCCATCTCTCCTGCTGACCTCCCTGTTATCCAGGTTAAAACCTTACAATAATTCCTCCTTCCCAATATCTATGTCGAATCAGTTACAAAATCCTAGTAATTCTGCTTGTTTATCTTCTACCCCTCCTACACCCTTTTAATTCCCGTTGAGCTGCTCAGTCATGGCACTACTGACATTTTGAGCCAGATAGTTCTTTGTGGAGGGGGAGAGGGGGGCTGTCCTAAGTCGTGTAAGATATTGAGCTCTTTCCCTGTCCTTTCCCCTCTGGACACCAGTAGCGCCCCTAGCTGGTACAATCAAAATGTCTCCAGATGCTTCCAGATGTCCAGAGGCGGGGATGAAGGAGAGGGACTCCCATCTCCCCCCACAGAGTCACTGCCTCCACTGACTGAGGCCCTCATTAATCGGCTGCTTCAGGGCACGGGTCTCCACCTGGCCCTCCTGCCCAGGACTCCACCTCGCCCCCATTCTCCTCACTCTTCACAGTTTTACAGTTTTCATCAGGATCAAATCCAGTATCTCTCATAAGGCAGAAGAAGGGCGTGGCTTGTGCCCTCCTTGCCTCTCCCACTGTCCACTCCACCATACTGAATTCCTCTGCAGCTTCCTTAGGGATGGATGAGAGGCCTGGGAGGTGTTAATTGTAGACTGTAAGCTAGTAGCTTGTGAGATAAATGCACAACTCTTAGGATGTTTTAAATATAGGATATGAGTAAGCCTGTACTTGGTGAAACACAGGCAGAACTGTGTTAAATATATATAGTAAGTTAGTAAACTCTGCGGCATGACAAAGTTAAAATAAACAAAATATGCTGGAACAGAGGGTCACTTACAGTCAAAAAGGGATGGAAAAACTAAGGTATGAACAATCATAACGTCTCTGGGCTGACAACCATGTCACCTCTAAATTAGTCATGCACCAGGGGCATCTAGAATGGTCTCATGCATGCTCTTACCAAGAAATGCAAATAAGACCTGTGTCTCTTCAGCCGCTTATTCAGGAAGCTCTGTTTCCCTGCTTCTGGTCAATGAAGTAAATGCATATCATTGACCCAAAGCACATTCTATCTGTGGGCCTCCTAGCCGAAACCTCCTTCCTGGTCCTCATAAGCATGTCATCAGTGGAGAAGGCTGACGTGGCAGAGGGGACATAGGAACAGCACTCATGTCACGACGCAGGTGGCGTGGGGTCTTTTTCAGACACAGACTTCCCCCCCTCCCTTCCTCAGGGAGCAGTCTCTGGCCGAGGCTGGTCTCTGAAGGGGATGCATATTCCCAGTAATGAGTCATGGGATGCGGGTGACCAGGCAAAGCTGGAAACAATGTAGTGGTCACTCTCAATCAATGTAATGGTAAACACCATAACGGGATTTGATTAATGAACTCACTTGCTTATAAAACTGCTCGCTGTACTGCCCTGAGGTGCGGATTCTTGTGGATTTGAATTCAGATTTTTTCACCAACCTGCCGCCATCAGTACCTCCTGTAAGAATAAGCCCATGTCTTTCCGTGCTGGACCTCCAGGTGATTTCTTTAGAATAGGTAAACATTATGCACAAGCTCCCTCAGATTTAGGGTTACCGTGTTACAAGGGCTGGTGTTCTTCAGCTTATTAATGTTACAGCCCCATCAAACAAATCAGCTGCTAGACCTCATGGCCAATTAAAATACGAGAGGCAGAGACTGGGAGAAAAGGGAGTGTTTAATTTCTGTAACCAGGTTATAAGGAGACAGGTTGGCATCATTGCCAAAATACCCACTCAAAGCAACACAAATTCTTTCCAGCATTTATACCCCAAATTAACCCACCCTGAGTTTGAAGCCTACATACAGTTTTAGCAAGACTCAAGATGCATGCACGACTGACGATTTTTGATACATGACCACTGGCATGACGCAAAGTCTCCAGGTCATGTTGCCATTTTAGATAACATTTTGGAATTTACAATATGTTCTGCTACAGTTTTTTTGTTTGTTTGTTTTTGTTTTTTAGAGGAAGGGGCAGACAATTGCAACATTTGAACTTAAAGGAACACATAATTGTAACAATCTTTTATTCCCAGAGCCCCAGTCTATAATAGTCTGATGTTCTTGTATTCACAGATGGAGGGGAGGTGGGCAGTGCCCACTTCAAGCTTTCAGACACACTCCTGCTGGCCTTGGTCCACTCTCCTAATCATTAGGTGGCCTGGCTTACCGGCTGTTTCTTCTTCAGCACCAGCAATGGCTACTAGATAAGACTGGGGCTGGGCCTGGTGGCTCAAGCCTGTCATCCCAGCACTTTGAGAGGCCGAGGCAAAAGGATTGCCTGAGCCCAGGGGGTCGAGATCAGCCTGGGCAACTTGGTGAGACCTTGTCTCTACAATAAATCAAAAAATTAGCCGGGTGTGGTGGCGCATGCCTGTGGTTCTAGATAATTGGAAGGCTGCGGCGGAAGGATCACCTGAGCCCAGCAAGTCGAGGCTGCGGTGGCCATGAGCATGTCACTGCACTCCAGCTTGGGTGACAGAGTGAGACTCCAACTAAAAAAAGAAAAAAAAAAAAAGGCTGGCCAGTCCAGCAGGGCCATGCTGAGGATGGGGAAAATGTACACTCTTGAATCCAAGCAGCTTTCATGTTTAGCCCAAATCAGCTACAAAATAAGAGAAATCTTTAAGTCATTTCTAAATGACTGTTCTAATATAACCACAATGGCCTCTTTCAGCCTGTAACACTAGCACCTTGTCCTACGTGTGTCAACTTTCTCCCACTCTCCCTCCTTGCTTTTCCCTGGATACTTCAATTGATTCAATAAGCTATTTAGGAATCTCAGTTTGCTTTGTGAACTGTTTCATTACCTCTGGAATAGCTCACTTAGTAGTTCACTTGGAGGTCACCACTGCATCAAGTTAGAGTCCCACATGACAGTTCAATGCCAGCATGAGTCTCCTCCCAGAATGCCCTGCTTCAGGACCTCTCCTTTTGTCCTGTTCAAATCCACCATTGATCTAGTACACCACTGATCACACCACACTGATTAACTGTTTACATCTCTCTCTGGCTAGTCTGTAAGCTCCTTGAAAACGGGGATACCTTGCTAAATAATAATTAGAAAAAAGAATACAAAGAATCAACAAAAAAGCAAACAGGAAAAGACTTATCCAATGCAACATCCTGCAGACATAGTCCAGGGGACTACCTACTGCTTTTTCCTTTCTCCCATTCTCTACTTCTAAGATTGGTGTAATATACAGAGCATCAAAAGCCTGCCTAGTATTGGGGTGGGGGGTATAAAAATGATGGGAGTGCCAGGCTCAGTGGCTCAGCCTGTCATCCCAGCACTTTGGGAGGCTGAGGCGAGTGGATTGCCTGAGCCCGCGGGTTCAAGACCAGCCCAGGCAACTTGGCGAGACCTCGTCTCTACAATAAATCAAACAAAAAATTAGCCGGGCATGGTAGCGTGTGCCTGTAGTTCCAGCTACTTGGAAGGCTGAGGTGGAAGGATCGCCTGAGCCCAGCAGGTCGACGCTGGGGTGGCTGTGAGCATGCCACTGCACTCCACCCAAAAAAAAAAAAGTGATGGGAGGCCACCGACTCACTGACAGCAGGTGAACAGAATTACCAGCAAGTTTGGGCCTTGCTGGATCTTATCTGATCCCGCATTTTTTCACTTGGATACTTAAAACAATAGTTTCCCTCCTCCCCCTGCCTTAAAATGGCAAAAAGAAGAAGACTCTTCTAAGAGACTTCCTTCCACCTCAGTGGTTCTAGATGAATACAATCCACTTTTTAAAAAATGAATGAGGACCTTGAACAGTGATCATAATACTATAAGAAAGGGATTGGCAATAGTGGGAAACTGCCGGGGAGGAGGAGGGGCGGGATTGGCAGTTGAGGGAAACTGTCAGGGGAGGGAGGGGCACACCTCATCAGCAAGGGAACCTGCATAATAAACATTTGTATACCTAACCCTGAATTGTAGCCCACATCTTTAAATTAAAAAATTTAGATTAAAAAAAAAAAAAACAACGAATGAGCGCCTACACAGTCACAAACAGCGGGGATACAAGATACAGTTGCTTTCCTCCAAAAACTTACAAGCATCCTCGTCGAGACCACATTTCACTCAAAGTAATAACTATTCATTTATAGTTTTATCTCAAAAGTGGTGCATTTTGGAAGGGAAGAAATAAAATAAGATGTGAGACCTTCAATAAAGGGTCTGTCCTCGCAGTCCTTTCAACTCGCTCATCTCTTTCGGGGCTCGGGGTCTTTGGTATCTGGCACGGGTGCAGAGACTTATAAATATAGCCCAAGTAAACGGCACCTGTGTCGCCCAAGAGACAGCCCCCAGGGGCACCCGATACCCTCAGCTTGGAGAAGAGACTGCAGAACCCAGCACGCGTCGGAGACAACCGCGGTCAGGCCTTGACTCCTCCTGGGCCCCGGGCCTCCCCGCCCCCGGAGGCCTGGCGCGGTGCCGCTCTAGCGCTTCCCCGGGCTCCTCTCGATGGTGGCGCCGGGCCTCTCTAGCCCGCTCTCGCCGTCCTCTCAGTGGTAGCGTGGGGCCGGCCGGAGCGCGAGCGGCCGAGGGGGCCTGCGGGGGTGCGGGGCCTGAGGACGGCGCCAGGTGAGGCGGAGGGGACCGGAGGGGATTGGGGGGGCGGAGGGGAGACGCGCCCTGGGTGCGGAGGGGGCTCGGGCGGCGTCCTGGAGGTCCCCGAGGAGAGGCGGGGGCGGACCCGCGCGAGTGGGGGGCTGCGGCGGGGCCTCCTGCCGCCCCCCAGCCCAGCCCCCCAGGTCGACTGCGACCCCCGGACCAAAGCCCCGCGCGGTTTCTGCCGCCCCCCACCCCGGCCGTCCCCTCTCCGGGAGGCCCGGGGTCCCCAAAGCTGTGGCCTTGAACGCCGTGCGCATCCTGCGGCGCTCCCGGTTTTGTCCTTTTCGTTTTGCTTGTCCCTGGCCTTTCAAGGCGGCCTGTCCCGGCCCCAGCCGCCGGGGCCGGAGGACCGTTTATCGCCCCCGCCCCTCCCCCCCGGGGGGCCGTGACTTTGGCAGGTGGGTGCCCCTTGGACGCGCCTGGCGGGCCGAGCCCCTGCGCGCGGGTCGGGGCGGGCGTCCTCGCGGCCCCGAGGGGACTCGCCTTGCCGGGGCTGCTGGCGGCGTCCGGGGCCCGAGCTGGGCCGGAGGACGGCCGGCAACCCCCCACCCGACCCCCCGAGGAAGGCCGGGCGCGGGGCGCCTGTGCTGTTCGTGGGCTTTCGACTTCGCCCCCAAAACGAATTTCAGAGTGAGTCGGAGTCCTTGTCCAGCGGGATCTGTTGGGAAGGAAGGGTTTCTCTCTGGTTGAGTGTTTGGTGTTTCCTAAGACGGTGGTTAAACATTTCGTTTTGTTTTTTTAATCTCTGTTAAAAATATATGTATGTGTGTGTGTGTTATGTGGAGAGTGGGGTGGGTCATCGTTTATTGATCGCAGACTTTTGTATCGTTTTTTAAAAGTGGGCTTTTCCGTTTGTGTCATGCGAAATTATCAGAACAATTGCTTTATTTTTTTTTCCCCCTGCTATCTCACCCAGCTCTGTTTAAATATTTTTCGGTGGTCAAACCTTTGTGTATTATGGTCACCCTTGAGAAAAAAGAAAAGATGTCTGTTAGGTTAGAGATCTCACTGGGGTCTCCAAAAATGTTAGGTCAGGCCCGAAGTGTGTGTGTACAGTCAGGTGCCACAAGAAAGATGCAAAGAATTGCGCAGAAGTTAGATTAGAAAATATAGTTTATTTAGGGAAGTAAATTAGGAAGAGAGGAGAGAGGAGATTCACCTCCCCAAGGTAGGGGAGGGGACCAAAGCGTGGGCAGTCAAGGCCTGGCCATGGCTCCAAGAACATGTGGCCAGACCATAGCTTAGCAAGGCAGTGGCTCAGATCCAACTTGAGGAAGTTGTTTTTGGAAGCACGGTGCTTTGGTGTCTTTGGCCATTCCTTTCTCATCTTGTTTTGGTTTTGGACGTTGAGCGTGAGTCATCCTGGATTTTGGAGCCAGGCCTAGCAGGTGTGGGTGTTGTGAGTTACGTGTTGGTAAGTCTGTATCCTGGTGTCTGTCCGTCCTGTTTTTCGACTAGCTGTGTTTGTAAAAGACAAACAGAAACAAAGCCAACCCATCTGAGTCTGACCCCCACTAACTGCCCCTCACTGAGTGCCGACATGTGTGAAGCATGTATGAAGCCCGGACTGTGACTGTCAGCCCCTGGGACTCCACCTTCACCTAGCTCTGCAGATGATGGGGACGACTTGTGGGGACAGCACCTAGCGAGTGCTCTGCAGAGGGGTCCTGGAGGGTGTGGCCTCAGCCTGGTGGACGCAGGACTCGGTGCCATCACCAGAGCACTTGGTCGTGATGAGGAGGCCAAGTGCAAGCGGGAGTCGAGGTTAAGCTGGTTACAGAAACGGGGAGACAGAAAGGTGGCCCATCCACGGGTGTCCCTGGAAGCTCCTTGGCATGACCGGGAGTGGACTTCTCTGCAGGCGACTCACCTGGGCTGGCGTGTAGGACCGACGGCAGCCTCATGGCCATGACGTTAGGCTTTTATTGCCATCTCTTGAGCCTATGCTCAGCCAGGGTGAACTAGTCATGGTTTTTCTGGGAAAAGGGGTGAGTTCCCAGAATGGAAGTTTCCTCCCCATCTAAAGCCATGCAGGCTCTGGTGTGACCATGTGCTCTTTGAACTATGGCTGTCACCATGCTTCCTGGCTTTGGCCAGGAAAGGTGTCTTTGGCCAAGGTTGGTGTCTTGGGGAGGTGAATCTTCTCTCTCTCTCTCTCTCTCTGTCTCTGTCTCTGATTTTCTTTTAAATAAACTACATTTTCTAATCTAAACCAAAAAAAAATGTGGGCAACTTACAGGGGTTGCCATGATAATTGCAAGCCATCCTGTGCTGGTGGGAGTGGTGGGAGTACATGCTAATGTGTTAAGCGCAGCGGCCTTGCTGGACCGCCCCCCTTGGTAAGGCTTCCCAGGTAGGTAAGGATGCTGCTGGTGTCCTGAGGGCAAGGGCCACGGCTCTCCAAGCTGGACATATAACATAAAGGCCGAAAGTCTAAAAGCACTTGATGGTGCAGTGTGACCTGAACACGTGGTGCTTGGGACAAGTCATGTCTGAGCCCAGGCTTTATAGGAAGAGGTGAAGGGTTTTCCATAGAGGGTTAGAATTCAGCTTCCAGTCCCTCAACTTCCATAGTGTTACTAAATATTGCTTGGCCGTTTTCCCCACTTTTTAATGGGGCTGGTTGTTTTCATTGACCTAAAAATTAGCTAAACTTTTTGTTTGGTTACATTTCCTCTTAATGTTAATTTTTCTACTAGCTAGTAAACTGGTAACAAAGTGAGAGACACTATCCTAGGGGAAATCAACATATTGGACTATATATTGCCACATCTCCCCTACACATTTGGAAAGAGTCCCTGGTACTCCTCAGCTCCTTCCAGAAAACGTGGCTCTGTCAGTGGCTGGCTACTGAACCACTCCTGGAGTCTGTCTGGTGGAAGGGCATGTTCTCTCTTAAAGACCAGGAGCCTCCTGGCGATGTGCTAGCTCTTGCTTCATGGGGATCAGGAAGTCTTGCAAGCATCACAGCCATGCGTGACTTTCCTCAGCTTCCTCAACTCACCTCCCTTACAGTTTGGTCATGGGTAGCAAGACGGACTACTTAGCACTCACTACAACTATGGCTGTAAAGTGAGGCTGAGAAATCCCCCAGCTGGCAGTGTTCACAGTATATAAGAAGCAAATACTGAGTTTCCTATTTCAGGTCATAGAAGGAGTCTAGTCAGTCTGTGCCACGTCTATTCCATTCTCTCTTGTTCTTCTGCTAGAGCTATAAAAATATTACATGATAATCCTGGAATCACAAGACACACTATTTAGGCACTCTAGTAAAGTGATGGCTATCCTGAGGCAGGAGAAAATCTGAAATACAGAATTTTTAAAGAAGGCATCAAAAAATCTGGACTTAGTAAGGAGAGACTTGATTCAAAAGGGTTATTGCAAGAGGAGAAGAGGGACCCCTGCATTGGGTAGAGAACTCTGAGCAGGAAACCTGCAGTTACCTCCGAGGAGCGAACCATGCGAGAAGGATTGGCATGAGGAGGTGGGCTGTAAGGTGGCCTGATCTTTCAGTCTGGGGGTAGCTCGGGAGTGTGTTGCCCGAGGCCAGCCTGTTCTCAGAAGGGTGGATCGAGGCTGGGCCAAAGCTCAGGGACCTGAGAGAAGGAGAGAAACTTTAAAGTCTGGTTTACAAGCATTTTGTTCTCGTTGATCAGTAGAGACAAGCAGCTCAGCAAATCATTCATAAATGAAGCCAAAAAATGAGAATTTGGATGTCTTTGTCTGGCTTGATCACAGGTAAACAAGGGGGCAGTTTTGAGTCTTAGGATTCAAGGGTGGGAGATATGGGAGGGTTTTTTAAAAGATGCCTGCTGCAGAACCAGGAGAACGGGGCTCAGGTTAAATCCAGCTTGTCAAAAGGTATCTTGGCTGTTTGACATTGAAAATAAATACGTGCACACATCTGTGCAGAACTACCTTAGGAGACCCGTCGGTTCGTTCGGGATTTAAAGAGATGTTAGGATTTGTAAATCTACATCCTAGGTGTAGTTTTGAAAGTACTTAAAAACTTGGATTTCATTTGTACCATGATGAATCTTCCTAAGGTTGGGGTTTTTTGTTTGTTTGTCATGGGTTTGCTTGTTATCCCATAGGAAGCAGGATTTTTTTTTTCTTTTTCCCCATGAGGAATACTAGATATTATACTGATCAAAATGAATGGCTGGAGCAAATTAATCGTTTCCTAATTTAAAAGATAATTTTCCGCAAAAGGGGGCAAGGGAGTAAAATCATAACTATCAGCATATAGAAAATGGACACATGTTCAAGGTTTTTATTTAACCTGGAAAAAAGAATTGGGAATATGTTATAACCAATGTAAATGACAGTAGAAACTACAGACATGTTTATAGAGCAGGAATGTTGACATACATGAGCAAGTGAAGGCAAAGCTGGCCTCTTCCACGGCGGGACAGGGAGATCCATCGAACCTTACCAGGTGGAATTTACAAGACCGTAAACAAGAATCACGTCACATTGCTGTTGTTGTCTGCAATTGACAGTTATAAAATATGAAACTCAAAGGTGCCAAAAGAATCAAAGCCCTCATGTAATCAGAATGGGAACACTGAAAAGCTGTGCTGTCAACAGGCAGTTTAATGCTGAAGTAGCAATATCCCTGGCTTGACAAGTTTAAAACTCCTCTTCCCTCAGTACCTTCCTGGTGTTGGACTTCCTGGAAGGCAGGAACATGTCTCTCTGTGTGTGTTTTTTAGTCTTTTTAGATGTGTTTTATAAAGTATAGACAGTGCTTGGTAAATTCTCTTTTCTTTAGTTCAGTTATTTGAAGCAGTCCTTTTCAAAGTATCATGTGCTAGCCGGGCTCGGTGGCTTAGCCTGTAATCCCACGCCTTGGGAGGCTGAGGTGAGTGGAATGCCTGAGCCTGCGGGTTCGAGACCCACCTGGGCAACTTGGTGAGGCCTCATCTCTACAATAAATCAAAAAATTAGCCAGGCGTGGTAGCGCACACCTGTAGTTCCAGCTTCTTGGAAGGCTGAGGCGGAAGGATCGCCGGAGCCCAGCAGGTTGAGGCTGTGGTGGCCGGGAGCGGCCACTCACTCCAGTCTGGGCGACAGAGTGAGACTCCA